>JAUTBZ010133258.1:0-13823 GCA_032361785.1 Lepetodrilus galriftensis
AGAGAGATAGAGAGAGAGAGAGAGAGAGAGAGAGAGAGAGAGAGAGAGAGAGAGAGAGAGAGAGAGAGGACAGTTTAAATGTTGAACGGACACTATAATTTACATACTTGACTACTATTTTATTTGTGGTTATATTTTCAAGCAACATATAATACCATTGTTATTTACACCTTAACATAAATAAGAAATACGCATATACATTGACAATCAAGGTTAAAAGGTAACATACATATTCGGCATTTTGCTTAGCAATGAATGAAATACCTGGAATTCCATCATGATCAGATAGTTCCAATAAATAGATGTTCATAAATGTGTGTAATAAAGCAGGATCGCATTTTCTCACAGAAAAGAAGGAATAGGACTACAGGGAATAAAATGGCAATGAGAATTGCAGTTGATCCGTGACACGATCATCTCGACCTCCAAAGACTGTAAAACCGGACACGTCGATCAGGCAATAGATTCCTGGCAGCACTAATATCAAAGGAACAACAAGTGTGTCACAAAGGATCCTACATTTCTTATCTCAAACAAGACATGTAGGTTGGGCACTTGGTCAGACTGAAAAATGGCGATTACGCGCTTCCATAGTTTCCAAAAGGAGCCGCCAAAGGTCAAAGGCTACACGGTCATTTGCAACAAGTTGAAAGTAATAAAAACGTATAGTCATGTGCCACAACAGTCTGATTATTGTAGCAATTTGTTAGTGAAAGCGTCGTGTTTTGTGTAGATGGACTATGCATCTTTGAAGGGGTTTTGTACTCGCGATGTCAGGCAGACTTGTAAGGGTCTTCAGTCTTGCTAGCAGAAGATCATCAATCGGAACACTTGTGAAGTCATTCAAGCTCATCTAAGAAGGAAAACGAAAGAACAAGAGCTATGAGCAAAATGAAAACGTTGCCGCTCATGTCACGAAGAGGTTTTCCTTTATGAAGATCGTGTTCATGTCCTTTTACACAGGATCCCGTTTGGTGCAACAACCATCACGTGACGGACTTGCCAAGAACACGCCCAATATTAAGATAGATGGTGGATGAAGTACGCTTTTGACTCTTGACATAACTTGCCAATGTCACGAATTAAATCATGCTTTATGGCATATCTCGTTTTGATAATACATGCAGATTCGCATACACTTTAACGTACACAATACGGTTATCTATAACACATACACATGTAGTCAACAGTGATCGTGTTCATTAAATACTCATTCTCTTAATAAAACACCACCAAAGTCTTCCACACATGTAATACCTGCAGCGTTTCTCAACTATTTACGATAATGTTTAAAACTGTAAACCTTCACACGCGTCTAGACGGGGAAACTATAAACAATAACAGATTATGGCTTCTGATAATCACTTTCTGATGCTGCATGTCTCGCATCAATATGTCTCGGGATACCAGTTCTCGTAAAGCAACATCTTGCACTGATTTGGTCCCCAGCGACATGGCACTATCCGAACATCCTAATTGCGATAAAGCCCATAACTGTAGTGTCCAATTAGGTATCAAAAGCATGACATTTTAACGAATTATGGGCGAACAGATTGAAGCACCTGTTGTGTGTTGTGTCAGTTACATCTTATTAGCAGCCTTATTAATATTAGATGTCACTAGCCTTGAATCTAGAATGCTGTAAATAAGAAGGAGGCCATTGATATATATGGACACATGTGTTCGTACACGGTGTTATATTGGGTAAATATCTTATAATTAATTAACATGTGAGATGTATATCAATACATTTTAAAGATTACTTAAATATGGATAAACTTTTATAAAAGTGAAGGAATACATATATGCAAATAGAATCTGAAAGTTTTATTTATTTCGTCATTTTTGAATGTTCGATATGTCAAAAATACGTATTTATCTTTAAGAAAGATACCTACATATTTTGGATATGCATTTGGACAACTGTAGGTTAAATCAGATAATACACATTATTAAATTGTCTCTAATCTACAGTGGTTATCATATATTATAATACAATGTGACATGCATGTTATTTCCAAGTGGTTATTGTGAAACTAATCATGGATCATAAACATATACGATCAATTTGCACATACATTGAAATATATCAAGAAGCATGTATGTATTTCCGTATTTACTTACATCTAAATACATACTGCCTCTTGAATAATCTGCTTACGAACATTGCATGACCTTGATGAGGAGGAAACTCCCAGTATAGCTTATCGTGTACCATAATAATTATATAGTTTATGTAAACACCATCGTGCTGCATAGTCAGAAACATACACACTATTACTCAGAGTCGTGTTATGAAGACGCAACACATTTGAAATACCATACAGGAGGTATTAAAGCGAACAATAGATGCGACGACAATCCCTTTGGCTAGTCTAAATATTATGATATATTTTAAAAATGTGTTAACTGATTTATCAAACCTTAAATAGGCCCCGGCCTTATTCAGTAATAATGCGTAACGTAAGCAGTCGACGCAGATAAGTATGTGATTTACGAGGAACGGAGTCATTGGAACTGCTCTACTGACGCGTTTGTCGCAAAGTGTCTAGAGGATATACGGACTACGAAGAGATAATATTCATCCTGAAATGATAAACCCGTCTAGTATTTCGGCTTACTGGCGCTCACGAGACGTCGTACACCTTTCAGATTTCACCCAATAAAAGGAACTTTATTCTTTAAAATGACAGCGGAAGAATATCGTCATTTCAATCGTCCGTAATCATGAAAATCCTTTAATCTTATTTTGACAATACGAGTTAAAAAAAGAATACTGGAAAGTTTTTTTGAAATCGGATACGCTTAAATATTTCTCGACCTTCGTGCGAAAGGGCTTCAACCTTGAACGTGGGATATACTTCTGTCTGCAGTATCGTTGTAACTTTACAAGGGATTCGAGAAATTTGATGACTCGATTGAAAACTGGTAATGGTCGATCATTGTTTCCGGAGTTTGATGTATATTGGAGCAAATGTTCTCCGACAGTTTTAGTAACTCAACAAGCGATAAATACTAAAATTATGGAGCACTCTATTTGAATGGACCGTCTTCGTAGTCATCGTTGGGGCGATATAGCTTCCTAGCTAGTAATCGTATGTCTGAAAAAGAAATCGGATAGTTTAATAAGTCTCCTTACATTTTGGGTCTAGAGCTCTAGCGGGTCTCGCGATATAGCTTGTTGTTAAGCTTCTCAATGGAGCGATCAGAAATGTTCGCCCTGCTCTTCCGTTTCCTTGATCAAACGATGCTGCGGTTCGGAATTGAGGACCCATGCCGATAATTTGTATAACCCCAAAATTACTGGCCATTTATATTTCAAAGGGAGGTTAGAGGTTATTCTCTCTACGCAGATTTAAACTTCCCATTCGCTAAAGATCCTAAATTAGGGGACTCCAATATAAGAAATATCAAACCGTCAATCGAGATGTTCATAAAACAAGAATTGCCTTAAATTATCCCGGCTTGAAGGTTCAATAGTGAATAGTGTGTACAGAATTATCATTAAAAATAATCACAGATATTGGAATAATATAATTTGGAATTGGAGTGATTTTCTCATAATCAGATTAGGCCTATAGGAGATTTACTAATTTTTCTCTGTGTGTGTGTGTCTCTCTTTGTTTATCTGTCTCCCTGTCTCTGTTTCTGTCTGTCTATCTATCTCTCTCTTCCTATATATCTCACTCTCTCGCTCACACTTTAACACTATTATTTATAAGCATAATCTCTCAAGGATACGTACAATAATATGTACATGTACAGGTAATGGTGCCAATAATAATGTTGCGGATCTGTTGACACGGATTATGCTGGTTCACAACCGTATAACTATAGATAGTGTACCAACACTATACACCTAAGAAACACCCAGGGGTCTGGCAGTCATCAGCAGGATGAAACCTATACTAGTATTTGAAAACAAATCTGATATCGATGAACACTACTTCCATCGGATGGTAATACTTGTTTTGTGTGGATATCATGCTTGCATGGTAATGCTTCCAATAGATCAAAACTATTGCTTAGCTTGTTCAGTAAATTATATGACATTTTTTTATTTTCTAAATTTTATTTTATTTTTATTTTTGTATGTCACTCAGGAAAGTTAATTGAACGCAAATACACATAATTCAATAACTATAGGTTGTGCATGTATATTTCTGTTTCATACAAGTATCACTTAATTATTTTTGCATCATCTATGACTATATATTTTCCGTTCTCTACAGCAGTATTTATTTTACTCAACCATTAGTTATAATTGTGCTGTATATATTCAATACGTATCAACATTTCCAAAGAGGTGTAGCATACATGTGTATTTTGTAGCGCTCAATTACAATATCCGTTCATATTAAATTGATAAAACTAGTATCATACAGTATTCATAATTATTACAAATTTACTCGCAAATTTTGTTTGTTGTTCCGATATCAATACATTATCCCATAAATGAATAAAACATGTTTATTTATGGTCAAAGTATTTCACTGCATTGAGACTATTATTGATTGGTTTTACTTGTTATTAATACTACAGACATTCTCATATACTAACGCGCGTTGTTTTATTATTTTAATTTGCATGTGAAGCACGCAAGACCGTATATTATTCCTACGGCCATTATCGGGGCTACCATTTAATGGAATAATATGTTTGCGACATATATAATTAGGAAATGCGAAAATAACGAAAACACGATATAAAAATACTACTGACTGCTTACCATATTATATACCATGTACCTAAAGATAAACCTTTCCAAAACTGTATACGGAATATCGGAACAGATGTTAAAACGAAAGCATTGCAAAGTCATTACTATTCCAATTATATTGATTTTTATTCAAAAGCGACTAACTATCTTCAACAATCCGCACTATATAATTACCACGAGAAAGTACCTTTACCCATTACACTCTACGCGTTGTGTCTGGTCATCGTGTCCAGTCAAATGGGAGGGGGTCGTCTCTCTGTCCCCACCGCCAAATTGCCTTGCCCCACCCCAAACCCGCCATTACAATACCTGACCAACGCTTCCGCACGTCCCCCTATAGATAACTCTACGTGCTGTGAGATAACTCTACGTGCTGTGAGGTAACACCCAAAATGAAAGCATTCCTCAATTAGTTCCCTTTGATGCCTGCCGATTTCTTGTTAAACAAGGTGAATCCAGCATCATCGAAGCTTTATAAAGTGTCAACTTTTCTTTTTAGGATCCGTAATATTAACACTTGTGGATATAATTGGAGTGTCTCCTCACTTCGATGCCAATGTAGTGGATTCTGTAACGCTGAAAATAAAGGGATCATTGCAATTATTCATGCTTAGAAGTAGCCGCGTGTTTGCGCAAGTGTAGGTTTAAATCACGCTGAAGGTATTTAATATGCTTTATTCTTCATCGTGACTTGTGAAGATACTTTAATTTAAAGGCAGGATTCAGATTTAGAAGTCAAGTGTCGCTTTAAACGTGTTATAGGTCTCTGTTTAGTATTGAATGTTTTCAGTTCGCTTCATTTAATATTGCCAAGATACGAAGAGAGTGTTTATATTTTAAGAATTGAAACTACATTCATGACTGTGCTGCCAATTAGGCCCTGCAACTGTTAATGGCATTTTAAACAGTTTGAAATAGCAGCAGTCACCAGCTCCATTCAAACCGGAAGTAGGTTACCAAGAATGTGTATACACTGATTTTTCAGGGTGCAAACTAGCCCTTGTCAATGGCGTTTCGTATCAATTTTTCGATTTTTAATGATTTTGACATTTTTTGAAAATTGGTACTCCACTGCAACATTGGAGCACCAATTTTCAAAAAATGTCAAAATCATTACAAATCGAAACATTGACAAGGTCTAGGTGAAAACCACAGTTTCTGATACATGGATATAATTTGCATGAAGAGTAAATTGTGCTTATTAAAAATATTTCTTCCCTTGTCGTTACTTATTATTTAATATTAATTATGTGTTCCCTCAGATAAACAAGACATTGGTTGCACTCTAAATTTGCATCATTACACTCTGAAGAGGAAGTAATAAATAGACAATGTCAATGATCAAATAGCTGATATCCGTGTTCATTTTGGTCAAGTATGCTGCTGAATTTAAATCTATGTTATTTCACTGACTGTTGCTAATTCCAAGCATGACTGGCATGCTATAGTTAAAAAAAAGTATGGGCAATGCGATGCTATAAATCATATGAATGTATACATGAACAATTACATTTTTTACTATTCATAATTGTAATAATAGGAGGTTGTATTGTAATAGACCTGGCATACTTTTTTCCAAGTAGTATAATCAGATATACGTCTTGTAGTCCGCGCACCATGTTTACCAATGGTAATGCTTGTATTATTTAACAATTAAGAATAATAATTGAAACATTTCCATAGAATAATACTGTTAGGGCGTGTTCAGCAATAAAGCTTTATTACGACAATACAAACAAAAAGTAAAAGTAATAAATCAATACATATTTGTATCGAAATCAAAATTTCCTCAAATACACCCCAAGGCTTGATGCCAGGAACGCTTAAACTGGTTTGGTTTAGTGTGAGCGTAACGCCTCGTTACCCGTAAGTCCACGCCGCTCTCGCAAGTTCTCGTCAAGCAATGTGATCGCCGGAGGGGTGTATTTGATTTAGCCACGTATTGGCGACGGGTGTATTTGATTTGGCTAATCGATCCAGCTGTTTGATGATATTTGTGGATTTACCAGATATGTAAACCCTTAGGCGTCAACTTGCCCACGCTTTGTAATTTTGAATAGAGCCATGTTCGTAAACACAGATACAAGCATGTTTCAAGGTTAATTAGCAGAGTTCATGGGGGAAAACCTGGTAAATTATACATCAATGCGTTTTTTTTTCAGCAAGTACATAACAAAATAACCAGAAACAGATTTGAGGATTGTATTAACTGTTCTTTTGGAATATGATAATATTGTTAGGGATTAATGATATGCATTATGAAACTGATATTTAGCAGGTATCTGTCTTAGGAGAATATAAAATAGCAAATGCCCGTGTATGTGCATACTGGTCTTGTTGTCAGAATGCTGTGACAGCTCAGTTGGAAGAATATGCAAATGGTACCTTCTGGAAAATTGATGAACAGTTTGTTGCTCTTAGTGCATCATACCCAATACCATACCTTTCCCTTTGACAGGAAACACCGGAATACAACTCTCCATCATACACAACACCATATCTTTCCCTTTGACAGGAAACACCGGAATACAACTCTCCTCCTCTCGCCACCGCTTCCCCTTCAATCCCCCCATTTTTTCTTTCTATTCAGCCATTAACAAGTCATTGAAGACACGGTTGACATTTCCCTAATTGTGTCGTCATTATGTCCTGTCCATTGTTTCCACCTTCCTATCGATCTGTGCATTGTTTTTTCCAACTCTTGGCAGGTGTCTGCAATCAAGCAGTACCTAAACCTTGGCGATATTAATGCAGAAACACCTGAGTTTCATCATTATATTGGAGAGCAGCAACCGCCATCTCTCTTGTTCCCAGCGAACTCGACCATCACCCAGGAGTTCTTAGACCTTAATCAGAATCAATGGACCATGACAAGCACGGACATCGAGGGACCGTATCAAACGTTCCATGCGTAATATAAATAAGCTACTACTTGTAGACCGAAAACAAGTTTATCTCTTGGTTTCAGCAGTAGATTACAATGAAATAGAGCTACCGGAAACTTCGAAACTATTATTTTCTTTAGTTTCTGTAGTTTTCAAAATTCCGAACTTAAGTTTTCTCAAATTATCTTAAGTACCTTACAACTCTTAAAGGCTCTTACTATCACAGTTAATAGACCTGTATAGTCGGACAAACGAATTTCTATCTGATACTAATTACGCTTGATTTATCCACCCAAAAGTTGTTATTTAGTGATGTACTTATCGCCCAGCCCTCGATAGTTATAACACAAATACTATTTTATATTAAATAGGGGAACGTTCCGCTATTTATCTTCTCTTTGATGCATCACTGTTCTAAGCACGAATGTGCGATCAAACAGAGTTATGTCCCTTTGCATCATCTATAAAGAGCCGTTGGCGGAATTTGATTTAAACCCGACTCTATGAGTAGCAGAGGGGTTGCAGTGAAGATTTGTAAAACACACAGCGGTCGAAAGCTTTTTGAAAGTACACACATTATTTTATGTATGTCAAATGAATGTACTTTGCAGTTATAGCTAAGAACTAGTCCTAAACAACCATAAATATCTGTTTTAAGGTATTTTAAAATTAATAAAACATAGATTCTATAATGTTACCGTAGTCGTACACTCGTATCCGCCTCTTCGAATCCTTAGTAACGCTTCTGTAGTATATATTAAATCATTGCCAATTGCATAATTATGTAAAATACCAGTAACCGCTTTCAAAGATTTGAAGAATGTATGTCGAATTTGTGTTTTCGTCTAATCAGTCGTTATAATGCATGCTATTCAACGAATTCAATCTGTGTTGGAACCTGAAAATTGTCGTCCTATTATAGAGGTGATTTTATTTCTTAGAGACTTGAATTCAAGGAATACCAATCTGCAGTACTGAGAGTTTTCGAAATATATTTTTTCCCTTTTAACTAAACTGTTTAATTGATAGTAAACTATTTTAGAATTATGTAAATGAAAGCCATTTTCATTCTACGCTATTGTTGTTGTATGAATTGCATACATGTTCATATATTGAATATGAAAGCTATAGTAAATGTGAAATGTACCGTATTCCTAATGTTGAATTTGAAATAGCACATAACTTATACTAACTGAAAATATGTTGTACTGATAGCATATTATAAAACAACATACCTAGTTCTGTTACCATTTTATCGTTATAAATATTCGCGTTTATACGCTCCCCCATAAAATATGGATAAATACCCAGCGAGTAGCTATCCGAAATAAGTGAGGATAAAAAATGTCAATATACGACTCTAAGGAGGAAAACCTCTTGATGCAATTTGTCATAATTTGATTTATCATTGTACGCTTCAATGCCCCGTATCTTGTGTATGGCACCCTCATAATAACCGCGCCAGTTAAAATCCACTTCTTGATACTCCGGCCAGGAATCTCTAAATGAACTACGTGTTCTCTGAAGTAGGCGACTTTGTTACACTACTCGCCGACTCGGATATTGTCTATTAACACAAACACATCTACATGAATATTTCTGTTACTACTAATCGATGAAGGTAAACATAGAGTTTCTTCTGGTGCCTCGTGGTTGGTAATGATACGTAATAATGCACAAGATTGACGAGGACGTATTCGAGCGTGTGTAAACTGCTTCATTTACGAAATGTTCCGTTATTGGAAAATGCAAGACAGATGGTCGTGTGACGTGTTATTGAATTTTTCAGATGGACTTAGTCCTTGTATTGATGCTATCTTTCAAGAAAGTAATCTATTAACTCACCGTTGACAGTTCCTATGGATAGTTGATGGTATTTATTACCTTAAACGTAAAATTATGGTTAAAATGCAATCTGTCAATTGGTCTTACAACAATGTTCGAACATATTTTCCATTACAACAAAAACGGACACCGAAATACGTGATACATCGTACTTATGATATTTCTAAATTCTTACTACAATATTCAAAGACTAATTACTACAAATTTCTGGTGGTTTAATAACAACAAAGAAAAAATAAATAAACAAACAAACAAACAAACAAACAAACAAACAAAACACAACAGAAAAAACAAACAAACAAAACAAAACAAAACAAAACATCGGCAATGTGATTGAAAGGATTATTGAATAATAGTATGTTATTTTCTTATTAGCAATCATACATGCTCACTTATTTCATTGAAAGAAATGAATGTAGTGGAAATATTCACATTTTGAAAAAAAAAGCACGAACTATTTGTCATTCCATGACTGTCTCGCGCAATGTATAATTAAAACAAATATTAACATAATTATACTCAAGACTCGAATCGAATGATATTCTCTACACCGCGTACCACAGTTTTGTAACGGACTCTCTCCAACGTTGGACGACACTTTCCCAACATCTATCCAGTAATATAATCATATAGTAATGCAATGACTCGTTCACTACGTGCAATTATATTATCCAAAACCTCAACACTATTTTTCTCCCTTTCTTGAAGTAGGAACAACAGTGGAACTGTCATAGAAAAACACGAATGCTTGACTATTGAGCAGATGGTTCAGTGTAAACACTCACTGGCTCTGTAAACCCATAATTCTCCAATTGTGGCCACCCCTAAAGAGTGTTCTTGGTCTCCACGCTTCATCAGTCTTGTATTTAGACACTTTGTAAACTTAACCAAACGTTTTCTTTGCATGGACCATTGGCACAGAGCTGTTCCTATACATACTTCCACTACATCGTACAACTTTTTGTCTGAAGACAAATTAGGAAAACACTTAAGCCATCCCTTTTAGTATTGTCGATTAATATTTGTTTTGTGTTTTCGTATTTTGTGGGTTTCCCAACTTGATTGGCCCTTGTGAAACATATTTGATGCTTATTTGAATGTGTATTTGTTTAGCCGGAGGGAGAGAAAATGTTGCGATTGTTGAAAAGGGGAAGGAGTTTTTAATAGAAGGTTTTGGACACACTAGCGTTTACCCAGAGAACATTGATTTGACGAGTTGATGTCTATCATGTGTCAGGGTTTTGGGGTATAAACTGTACACTAGTGGTCCACTACATTACGATATAGGTAATTTATATTTGAAACTTGAACCTAGCCACTAAACCATATTGGTTTAAAGCATATTTGTATTCGTATTTTGTTTTCTTATATAAAACTTAATAGATTAGTATAGTTATTGACTAACAGTTGGAAGGTTGACTACGAAGGCTAAAAGTTATTATTTGATCATTTAAAAAAACCCTAGCTGACATATTTATTTTTCAGTGTATATGAATCTAATTATCATGTAATGGGTCATGAAATAAAATTGCATATTCAGATAATGCAGTTATCAATGGGTTGCAGATACAACTATATTAAAACATCGTGATATACTAATACTTGTATATCAATGAGTTTTAGCAGGTCCAAAAAAATACATAATTCCGATAGTTATTATGACTTTTGGTGAAAAGTAGGTGAAAAGCTATGTGGGTTAGACTATTAATGGAATTGATGTTTGGAAGTAGAAAAAGAAAACGTCAATACTGTGTTTTCTGACACCTGGCGGCGCATTCTTTGAAGTGAAAGAGACGATTTCCACCTGTCTATCAATGCCACAATCTACCGGAATACAGCGGGGTACCCTAGTGAGCGTTACAGACCAAATAGACATTGACGGAACAGCAATTTCCAACGTCTTTCTCCATCGCCGGGGTGAAAACTATTAATGGTGATATGGTGCTCCTGCCTCAGATCGTTCTGTCACTTGCTCCCAGGGACAATATAGATTTTAACCACTCGCGGCAGACCGTTTTCATGGTTACCTGAGCAAAACTAATAGTGGTATTCTTACAAATGACATTGCCAGCTTCGCAGCTTTCCTATATCTTGTGGTACTTAGACACAAAAAAACGCCACGTCTTTCAGCGAGATCTCCTATAGGAAGCTTCTCTTCGTCTAAGCATTATTTCATGTTCACTTTTGCTTGGAAATCACCCAAAGACACGCCTGCCATTGAAATCCCATGAACAGATCTTGATAAAAGTTTATCCTAATGGCTTAGTACTGTGACAATCTGACAATGATTCCTACTCTCCCTTCGTTGTCGGGGCCCAATATTTGCTCAAAGAACCGAAACGATTTTCATTTTCTCCCTTTTGAGCAAATCGCTGTCGCCTTCTGACTTGATTCAGACAGACAGCTGACTTGAACAATACTTGTAATTAAAATTCCTGCTTCCTGCAACTCTATTGTGTCTATTTCATGAAAAAGCATTTTTTGAATACGCGTAATTTCTGGAGCGAGGCTTCCATAGTGTATATGATTCATCGTCCCCTGTCCTCGAATAACCCCTGTTGTCAAATAAAAAACTCATTACAACATACGTCATCTATCTAATTCAAATACAACGTTAAAAAGAAATATAATTACATTATACATCTATTCCCTCAAATTTCGTCTTCAGTTTAAGTTTGAAACGAGCTTGAAGTCTAGAAGATGTTAATACGAAGTTCAGTTTGCTGAAGACTGGTTTCGTGCTGGTGATGAACACGTGGAAGAGAACGTCTGAGGCAAAGATGGATAACTCTGAAACCAGTCAACAAAATAAGGCGTAGAGGAGGCAGAATGGGGTGTTATTGAAGTGGGTGACAAAGTGTCTCATCACCGCCCATATTTCCTCCCTCGATCGTCCAGACGTGCAACTAATTTTGCTCAACATGGGAGGGCTGATGGTACTACACATTGTTAACTGGTAAACAACCGTGGAATTATTTAAAGTTTGGTCCTGGACATTGGTGTCTGTATAAGAGCGACAAATACACAGAGAGAATACCATAAGATATAATTATATAACTCTATTAATTGCCTTTGACAGACTTTGTGAATGGATGCTAATTTATCCCTAGTACGTCGGATTTTGTTATATATTTTTACAGTTCATAATTATTAAGACCAACATTTGTTGAATTGACATATTTTCTCGTTAAATATGTAATATTGCTAGCTGTAGGTTGTTACTACTGATGGTTTATATATACAGATCATGTATGATTGTGTTCACTCTCTTGCGCTCTCTCTCTCTCTCCCTCTCTCTCTCTCTCTCTCTCTCTCTCTCTGTATTTTTGTTGAATATATGTATGTGTCAGAGAGACATAGCAAGTCACACACTGAGAGAGAAAGAGAAAAAAAGAAAGGGAGGGTGAGCTCATTTGAGCTGAACACATATCACTACTATATCCATTCAACATCTGAATGGATCATTCTATCCTCTGTCGTTGGATTAATAAAATGTACACATGGCCATGATACGTTATCAAATTCAATCAAATAATGTCTGTAAAATAATACACACAGTACCTATAGACTACATACATGTCTACTTCTTACCAGTAGTTCATCGAGCTCTATAGAACCACACTCACATCTCTACATAATACCGTGTATACAGCAGCTTAGAAAAGCGTTCGCCCTGAGAATCTATTATATAGACGTTCTGTTCATATATCTACTATACAATAATAAAGTACACCCTCGGGCTGGATCATCCTGGCCTATTTGTCCCCCTGTTTGTAGTAATTTTATGCCAAAAGCTACAATAACTTGAGCGGTTTGAGGGACTTTTGTATAACTCAACACCGGCCTCATTGTCAGACGTTCTGTGTCCTTCTATCCTCAAGACGTCCCTATGTGTTAAGATGCTGATTTAATTTCGGTTTTTAATGTATGTGTTCACACCCTCAGTTTTGTGTGGTAGTTGAGGTGGGACTCGATCACTGTTGGTGAGTGTATGAGGCAAGGGTAGACGCATTCTTTGACAGTGTCGCCGTCAAGGGCCCTGCTACACATAGGAGACTGCGAGATGGTCTAAGCATGGTCTGGGGTAAGGGTTCTTCAACGCAGTCTGAAGATTATTGATTGGCATAATGGGGTTAAAATGACAGGGTAGTTTCTTTAGGATTGAAAATAGTTTATATTACATTTTGACACATCCACACTTTATAGTCTTTTTCTCTGTTTGAGTTACTGTATTAATAATTCATTCATGTATATAAATATACACTCATATGCAAATTCGCCTGCACACGCAAGCAAGCGCACACACATACACACACACACACACACACACACACACACACACACACACACACACACACACACACACACACACA
>JAUTBZ010133269.1:0-13823 GCA_032361785.1 Lepetodrilus galriftensis
CCTGCTCCTGTGACCATAACGACCTTATCAGTAACATTTGCACACAGAAGACTATCATTCGGCTCTACAGCATAACGCCCCAGTAAATCATCAATATTAACATCGCGAATATCTTCAATTTTGACCTTTCCTTCAACAAGCTCAGAGAAACTTGGAATCGTTCTCAGCTTAACTGGCAAAGGCTCTAATTGTGAGATTATCTCACGTATACGCTTTTGAGACGTTGTAGGTAGTGCTAACAAAACCTCTTGAATATCCTTCCTATCAATCAAAGCTTCAATTTCACTCGGCAAATAAACAGTAATGCCACTCACATCGTTTTTATGGAGTGAAGGATTATCATCCACAAATCCAACGGGATGCTTATCAGAGTTCATCGCCAACATTCTTGCTATTTGCACACCTGATGCACCTGCACCGTAGATTAAGACATTAGTAGAATTGTATGAATTTCTAGCAAAAACCCCCTTACGACCTCGAGAAAACAAAGATCGTCCAACGACTCTACTAGAAGCAATCAAAACAACGGTTACAAACCAATGAATAGGGATGACTGAGCGAGGAACAGAAATACCTGAAACTAGAACACCCATGCCAAGAATAAGTGTATACAGGCTCACTGCTTTAACTATTGACCATAAAGCCTGAAACTCAACATATTCTATTACCGCACGGAATAATCCAAATTTGATAAAAACAGGTATTGCGACAACAGGCGCAACTAACCACAACCAAACTTCATTATAAACTGGAATATGGAACTCGCCGAGGCGAAGAGAGTAGGAAAGAAACAAAGAGAGGAAAATGATAAAAGCATCAAGAAATAGAATAATGAACTGCTTATTCTTCCTTGAAAGACTGTGAATAGAGTCAATCATAAATAACCTCGTATACTTATTTTTATTTTTATTTGCATAAATAATCTAATGACACACGATATCATCGTGTTACATAATTGTTAATTATTGAAGAAAAATCATTTGCTTAATTCGTTATTCGAGTAGCAATAGCCGCAATTGCCTCACAAATTTCATCAATATTATTACTTGTTAAAGTTGGATGTACCAAGAACATTATACTAGTTTCACCAAGTTCTTTAGCAACGGAAAGTCTCTCATCGGGACGGTAGCTGGTATTATCAAATGCCTTCTCCAAATATATTTCAGAACAAGACCCCGAAAAACAAGGAACACCAGCGCTATTTATTTCATCAACAATCAAATCCCTGCTCATACTTTCTGCCAACCGATCAGAACGAACAAAAACATAACATTTATACCATGCATGATCAATTTCAGATGGCGGGCGTGGAACTCGAAACAATTTAGGGAATTGCTCACAACATTGTAGAATTTTATTTGCATTGGCAACGCGTCTTTTATGCCATTCAGGCATAAGCTTCGTTTGAATCCGGCCAATAGCCGATTGCATCTCTGTTAAACGCCAGTTAGTGCCGAATGATTCATGTAACCAACGAAAACCAGAAGGGTGGTCTTTGTTAAAAACCGTATCGTAAGATTTACCATGGTCTTTAAAAGCCCACATCTTTTTCCACAGCACCTCATCATTAGTGGTGACCATGCCACCTTCACCACCTGTTGTCATAATTTTATCCTGACAGAATGACCAGGCAGCAACATGTCCCAAAGAACCAACAGAACGCCCTTTATATCGTGCTCCATGTGCCTGAGCGCAATCTTCAATCACCTTGATATCATGCTCATTTGCCAGATCCATAATAGGATCCATATCACAAGGCCAACCAGCGAGATGTACAGTAATAATTGCTTTAGTCTTAGAACTAATAACTGCTTTTATAGTTTCAGCAGTTATATTTTGTGAATCTGCATCTACTTCTGCAAAAACAGGTATAGCGCCACACATGACAATAGCACTTGCAGAAGCTAGAAAAGTACGTGGGGTAACAATAACTTCATCACCCTCACCAAGGCCCAGACATTGCAACGCTAGTTCAAGAGCAACCGTACCATTTGCTAATGCTATTGCATATTTACAATCCGTATATTCTGCAAACTCCTTTTCAAAAGATTTGCCTTCAGAACCAGTCCAATAGTTAACTTTATTTGAAAGTAAAACAGTTTTAACAGCTTCAGACTCTTCAATAGTAAAGGAAGGCCAAGGTGATATAGGAGTATTAAGCATATTTAATTTACACAAATTAAAGGGGCAGAGCAGGAGAGCCAACAACGGTTGCTGATGCAGAAATGTTATTAATTACAGTTGATCCAGCTCCAATAACAACATCATTATCTGCTTGGATTTCTTGAATAATGGATGCGCCGATTCCAACCCAGCCTCGCTTACCTATACTAACAGCGCCCGCCAAATGAGCGCCTGGACTAATATGAACAAAATCAGCAAGTTTACAATCATGATCGACAGTTGCTCCAGTATTAATAATTGCTCCATTTCCAACAGTAGAATCAATATTTATACTCGTATTTGCAAATACAACAGTCCCAACACCAAGAACAACACTAGAGCCAATATATGATTTAGGATGAATAAGAGTGGCTAGGTTAGCTTGTTGGGAAATTAGCAATAGTTGTTTTTCTTCACGTATTTGATTGTTCCCAACAGCAATAACTATACCCTGAAAGCTAGAATGTGATTGTTGTAACTTAGAAAAATCACCTACAACATCCCACTGACCATTTTTTTTACAACTAGGCCACCTATCATCAAAGAATGAAATCTTATCCCAAGTTCCTATTTGCAAAGCAGTGTCAGCAACGACTTTACCATGACCACTAGCACCAAAAATAGCGAGGTGCCTCATCAACTAGTCCCAGTAAACTTGTGCATAGTCACTTGCCCTTCAGCACTAATGCCTTCACGAACAAATACTTTTTTCACTGTTAGCAATAAGATTCTTATATCCAACCAGAGTGAATGATTATCAACATACCAGCAGTCCAATTTAAATTTACCTTCCCAGCTAATGGCATTACGTCCATTGACTTGTGCCCAACCTGTAATACCAGGTCGAGCCTCGTGTCTGCGAGATTGCTCTTTAGAATAAAGAGGAAGATACTCTACAAGTAAAGGCCTTGGACCCACTAGACTCATTTCACCTTTTAAAACATTCCACAAGGCTGGGAGCTCATCAAGGCTAGTAGACCTCAGTGTTTTACCAAAAGAAGTTAAACGTTTATTATCAGGTAATGAATTTCCTGACCTATCGACAGCATCCTTCATGGTTCTAATTTTATAAATATTAAATATGTTTCCATTTAGTCCAGGTCGTGGGTGTGTAAAAAAGACAGGGTTACCCAATTTTAAAGCAACAAGAATAAAAACAACTACTAGCACTGGAGAGAAAAACACTAGAAATGCTAATGAAACCAATATATCAAATAATCGCTTCATATCTTCACCTGCTCAAGCCAAGAGACAAAGTTGGTTGCAAGTTTGCTACGACTAAACTTTTTAGACAGCTCCTGACTATTAATCCCCATCTGAATTAATTCATCTTTATCATCAGCAGCTTGCTCCAAGGCATCAGCATAGCAAGCAGGATCATCAGGAGTAATAGCAAATCCACATTTAGATTCAACGATCATATCAGCTAACCAGCCAGGATAATTATTCAAAGTTGGCAAACCTGCTGCAATATAATCGAAAAATTTATTGGGTGAGGTTCCATAGTAAAATACGGGAACATTTCTAAGCATTTGCAAACCAATATCAGCGCCTTTTAAGTAGCTGGCAAGTTCAGTTTTTGGAACTGGATCTATAAAAATACAATTAGTCAATTTTTCATCTGTAGCACGCTTTAACAAACTTGCCTTGTCCTTACCTTGACCAATAAAACAAAGCTTTATATCAGACCGCCCTCTTTTTAATAATTCAGCGGCAGCATCCAATGCAGCTCCTACGCCATTAGCAAGCCCATGTGTGCCAGTAAAAACAGCAAGCAAATCTGTATCAGCAACTCCCTTAGGGCGCTTAGAAATAATACCCTCTGATGAAAGCAACTTAATATCACAGCCATTTGGTATCATTTTTATCTTATGTTTACTAACCCCCCTACTTTCAATACCTTTTACAATCCCTGGAGAGAGACCAATACAGGCATGTGCAGAATGATAAGATGACCATTCAAGTACACCCATCATCCATAAAACAACAGGGTTCCTAATTACTCCCATCTCTCTAGGCAATTCAGGCCAGAGATCACGCACTTCAAAAACAAATTTTTTCCGTCGAAACCAGCGAGCAAAAATGCCTGGAATTCCTGCGGTTAAAGGGGTAGACGTCGCAAAAACAAGATCATATTCTTCAGTTAAAGCAACTTTTACACTTTTAAGAGCAAACTTTAGAAAAACTCCCGTTCGTTTTACAAAACCGTCCTGATTAGAATAGGGAAGTTCAAATTCAATAACTTGAATTTCATCAACAACACCTTTCCGAACACCTTTTTGATAATTACTTGTTACCCCTGTTATACCTCCGCCATAGCTACCACAAATCATTGTTACTTGATGACCTTTTTTTATTAACGCACGAGCCATTTCGTAAGAGCGTGTGCCAGCTGCTCCCTGAGGGGTAGAAAAATGTTGATGAAAGTAAATAATTTTCATTGTATTAGTGCAACGTAATGTGTGTGTGGATAGTGCCCGATTGGTGACAACTTACTTCTAAAACAGGAATGTGTACCTTATCCATATAATAAAGGGATTCATAACAATTTGTAAGACTTAAAGATACATCAAGATCCGTTTCAATGCTTAAACTCAAATATTTTCCTATCAGTGTTTTTTCCTTCAACTCCCATTCATCAGGGCATAGCCTCCAACGTAAGACAGCTTTGGAAAAATTAGCTTTAATACTATCTGTAACTTGCCAACCTAGGTTTGTTTTCGTTAGTTTTCTTTTATGTTCTGCACCATAGGAATCAATATAGGTTGATGATAAAGAGATGTCATCTTTCTGCAATGCTGTAGAATTTAGCCAATTTCCAAACAAAAAACGCCCCAAGCGTGGCATTTGATCTCTGCCATTAAATTGAACTGTATTATGTGATTCAGTACCAGAAAAATATCTAAGCAACGAATCATCTGTGTTATAGCTAAAAGTACCAGCATCTCGAAGTAAATTTAAACCATTGTTCCAAATATCAACATGATGGGCATCAGCATGACTGGGGCGGAACTTAAAAATCGGGAGGCGCATCACCGCAAAACCGTCATCTTTGCCCAAAAAGAAATACCCACCTTGTTTGAATAATAAGCTTGAAGGCTTTTTAGATAGCTCAGGGAGTTTACTTAAATCTAACTGAAAAAGTGATAATAGAGGATGCATACCATGATTTGAATCGTAGGCCATCTCTAAAAAAACAGCCGCACTTAACTGTATGCTGGGTTGAAAATTTCTGTATTCATTACAATCCAGATTAAAGAGATAGGCGCCATCATTCGCTCCTAGATTAACCGCACCTCCCGTATTTCTATCAGTCATAATAACAAGCCAGTTGACAGCGCTTTTTATTTTCACATAGAACGATTCAGAAAAACTGGGTGTATCTAGTCTTTTTCTAATTAGCTCGACTAGTGACAGGCTATCCAAAAATAAACGATGATATGTTACAGAGTGCTGAGCAAAGCTCCCATCATCCATCACTAGGCGCTTTACACGGTTTTCAAGCCAGGTTCGACCCAGCTTCACCCACTTCTTGGCATTCCTTTTTTGCTCCAAAGTGCCATATTGCAGTAGATACTCTCCTGTAACAAATAAAGCAGCAGCTTCACTCGTACCATGATTATTGTCTTGAGCCATTGCATAACGTAATGTGGGTACAATTCTGCTTGCATGAATGTCTAGTAATGATAAAAAACCCTCGCTAGGATTTTCAAATGAATCATCAATTAGCATGGCCGTCACTATTAAATTTAAACATCGCAGAGATGCTTCTTGACCACACTTCCAGTTAAGCCCTGCATTAGCTGGATTTTGTTTTACCCAATCTCTCAACCATAGCTCAATTACTGACAATGCTTCATCGTCACCCTGCTGATACTTCCATGCCATCTTAGGTAGCCAGTCAAAACGGGACAGTTCCCAGACCAGTTTGATATCGCCAAGATCTGGCATAAAATCAGGAATATCTGACCAGTGTATTGCTGTATTGCTATATTCAGAATTATTCCAAGGGTTCAGAAACCAATTAGGTGGAGACGAAACTTCGAGAGAATGATAAGAAAAATAATCTACATTGTATTTTTCGGCTGAGCCTGCCATCGTTGTTGAAAATATATGGTTAGTAGACAAAGTTTTGATTGGCAATGTAAAACGATAGAAACCTAAACGCTTCAGAATCCTGTATTTGGCAACAATCGCAATATTCTTGAAGCCAAGTAAATACCATGTAAGTAATTTAGTTATCACTGTGGGGGAGTCACTGCTATATCTGGCACAGGTTTTTTAAAAACCTCAACACTATCAAATAATGCCTCATAGCGTTTATTCATCTTTCCTTTGACAGACAAGAAAAGGTACAAAGAATGTTGAGCTTTAGCAGCAGTGCTTTCAATACATGCAGCATAAGTACGCCATTTATTAGTGAAAGTTTGCACATTTACAGAGTTCGCTGGTTGACCTTCTTGAGTAAAATATCGAAAGGCGATAGTAGATGAAAAATTACTCTTCGCCTGCACACGAAAACAATATTGCCCTGAAGAATTATTTTTAATTTTCTTATAGATTGTAATCAACCCATCATCTTTGCCATTGGGAGTGATAGACATCTTAAAACTACTCTGCCCCTTGTATACATCTTTTTGTGACAAGTGTTTTTCATGTATCTTTACCCCCGTATCAGGCCGATCCCAAGAGAACCATCCTGCTGGAAGCCCCTCCTTTTTATCAAACTCATCATTAAAGATTCGCTGGTAGCCCTTTGGCGTCTTACCTTGACGAAATTTGAAGACATCGCCAAACACATTTGATTTTATCTCATTCCAACCCTCATAAAAAAAAAGGGCTCTGTCTTTATATAGACCTGTAGTGGCATTTTCCTTAACATTATTCATCAAGTCTTCTAATAGTTGAAGGTCATTTATTGTTAGCAAATCCATATAATCGCTTCGATTAAAAGGCAAGTAGTCACCCTTACTATCAGTAAACCAACGGCTTTGTATAACTCTATCACGCCAAAACCTCTCCCAAAACAGATAGTATTTTGCAAGAAAAGGAGCTGCTTTAGCACCTACACTAGCTATATACCATTCATTTAATTCATTATTTACATCAATATAAGGATTCCATAGTAATTTTGAAGTAATATAAAGCTTAGGACCTTCAATCCAGTGAGCAGAAGGGTAGGCTTCAGCATAATAATTTTTTACCTTATTCTCATAAGCAAACTGATAATACTGATACATTGTTTCCCAATAGACTCTTGGAACTTGGTAACCCACTGGTAGAATACTGTCACCATAGATATAGTCATATATGCCTAACTGGTTAGCTTTAGTTGCCCATTTCTTTATTCTATGTTGGCTGGCTATTTTTCTATTTTCATCTAGCCACTGCATTGAGTCATACGTCATATAGGGTGTAACAGAGGGATTTAATTTAAAAGAAGGTGCATCTATAAGGTTATGATATGCGAGTAGCCCAAATTTCTTTCTAGGGAAATGCTCCAAGACCCCATTTACAGTAACGTTCACCCATGAGTAGTAGTAGTCAGACATATCAGTAAAACCAAATGAGTTCTTCTTTTTATTTTTCATCTGTTCAAACCCCCAATTTAGGGAGTCGTTTACACCTAATGAATAAGACATAATATCTGGGTTTCGATTAAAGTATTTGACAATATTCGATATACCCTCTTGTTTAATCTCATCAGATTCAAGCACAGGTTGCCAAGAATGAAACTCCAACTGATCACTAGTGCCTATTACACTGATTAGTGGATATTTGATGCCAGCCTTATCATCAGGGTAAAACTGACTATGTGACCTTCTATATTGTGATGGCGGAAAAAGAGTATAAAGATTGTGATGAAATGCAAGATCAGCACCTACCATTCTCATCTTTTTAATCCAGCTTCTATAAGAAGCATAGCCTGAAATTGCGCCGCTGCTGAAAGCTCTATCTATAAAAGCGGGTTCATCCTGGCGCTCCTCCCGTTTAAAGGCTAATGACATTACTTCAGGAACATGAACACCGATACCTTTTTCATGAGGAAATAGCCACTTTATACCTAAATTCTTTTCAAGTAGATCATAAACACCATAACTAATGGCCAAGTCATTTTTTCCTGCAACTTGAACTTCACTAGTGGTTGGACTTGAAACAATAAAACCATCATCATTCAGATCATATGTATCTGGTAATTCTAATAGAGAAATAGTTTTTTTGTTTTTAATACGTAGTAATGAAAGTGGTATTTTCTTTCCAGAACTTCTGAATAAATATTCTTGTAACTCAATGGCTATACTATGTAATGACTGATTTGAATATAGAATAATACTGTCATTCTCATTGAAAATAACAACCCCATCTTTTTTGCTTTTTGGAATCATCATTATTAATGGAATAACCAATAATAGTGTAGGCCACCACATATATTTCTCTACTATGATATTTATGTTCTGGCACTTGAGCATCTAGTACGTCGTTCAGTTTAAATGTCGTTATCAGTGATATCGGCAAATATTTAGCTGCTAGAATTCTCACAAGTAATAATCATTGCTATTTTTCTTTTAAGCCTTTGTAAGCAACGCACTATATATTGCGATTGGAAGAACAATACAGATGACTACTTGATGGTTTACTGATATAGCTATTTAAGCTAACCATGTAGTAATAATATAACCATAGATGGTTTCGAAAATTTCATTTATCAGTCATTGCTGTAACTATTCTGTCTGAACAACTTTACAAAATATATTGTAAACTCTATATGCAACCTTAGTCAGAATCTTTACAGGCTAATATTTGATGTGAAACTGGAAATATCCATGTTTTATTGAACAGACTATCAAGCCAAGATAATGTATTGACTCCGAGTACCCACAAAAAAGGAGGCAGAGTAACTTTTCCCTCATGTTGGTTAATAGCTAAACCACATAATTTCAAGTGGTTACTAAATTCAGTAGGGCTCCACACCTCTCTTTTTCGTGAAGGTAAAATCCTTGCAAGTAAGCTCTTACTATTTCCATCTATAACTACAAAACGAAAATCATTTGAGAAAAATGGAGACACCATATCCACTAACTTTTTACTGGGCTGCATCATATTAAAAGCAAACATTGAATAAAGACCATCAATTGAGCCATATTTAGAGTAATCAATATCAAAACAATTGGCATTTCTTATTTCAAAATATAGCTTTCTTCCAGTCAGCTCTTCGTAGAAAGCGTGTCGTTTCTTTGCAATGTCTAAAGAAATCTTATCTAAGTCAAGGCCAATTACCTCTGCACCGAGTAAACAGAGAAGAAGAGCTTGTGCGCCAGTTCCAACACCTAGATCTAAAATTTTTGGTTGCTTATGAGAGCCTGACATTAAAAAAGAAGACGCTTCGAAGAATGAGTGAGAATAGTGTCTCCGAAAAAAGTTTTTACGCCACGGCCTCATTAAACCAGCTTCGTTATAATAAGTGATTAGAAAATCTTTTTCTTCTTCAGTAAAGTCTATTAACTCTAACTCTTTGTAGATATTATTGTACCAAGACCATATATCTTTTTCAGTTAACTGTTTATTTGTAGGTATAAAAATACCATCATAATTATTCATTTATGCTGCCCTCAATGACCCACCCGTCATATTTACAAGACATCGGGGTAAAATATAGTTTTCCTGTTGAATTAGTGCCAGATGGAAACGTTATTTGTCCATACTGAAAATATTTCATACTTAAAAAGTCCTTGTCAAGACTAAGAATATTATGCCATTCTTGTGTGGTTTTTTTATACTGATATAACTTTACAAGCTTGGTTTCATTAACGAGACTCGGTTCGCAAACCGTACTAAAAAACATTTCATTATTAACAACTGCCCCATAAAAAACAGAACTTGAAATGGCATTGAGGCGAGTGCTTTCTAAGGTTTTTTTGTCTATTTTATAAACATAGTTTTTTTCTAAGGGCGTATCTGTTGCATAAAAAACTTCTTTGTTTGTTATTATTAATTCGACTGCCCTTGCCTGCTGCCCACCACTAACGATAGGGCTTATCTCTGTGAATTCTTCATTAGCTAACCAAATTGCGCTTTCTTGATCGCTATCTCCTGTTGTGATCCAAAATTTCTCTAGCTTTGAATCCCAACTAATACCATGGATATGTCTTACGCCTTTGAACTGATAAATAGAAGACCATGTTAGACCCTGGTCACGGCTAGCTATTATCTGCATATCATTTCTATTGATATTAGAATGATATTCACCATAACAAATTAGACTAGGTGACTGTGCAATAACTAACGGTCTTTTTCCTACTATTTTCTGAGCTTTCGACCATTTTTTTGTTAATAAGTTAAAGCGTTGAATTCTTCCATAGGCAAAAACAATAATTGAATCTTTATTAATTTTTAAAATATGTTGAATACCAGCACGTAGTAAACGGCGAGTATATTGATGACAAGACGCTCCTTTCTCAATATAGCTACTAGGAAAAGAAGTTAGATATGTCCATTTTTCGGCATCTTCGGATACCAGAATTTTATGACCCTGCGAAACATACAGCCGCTTACCATCAATGTAATGAATACGCCCCTTTATAACTTTATTTAACTTCATTTAGCCTTTGATTTATTTAAGCGGTAATTTGATGCTCTTCTAGCTCTTTTAATAAATGCTGGCATTAGTAATCCAATAGCAAAGAACGCGAAGAATAATCTATTGCCATCAAGGTCACCTGAGATGAGAGCTTGAATAAAAAAGAATAATAGAAGAATAAACGATATTTTTATTGATAAGATATTCGTTCTTTTAGACTGTTTATAAAGCATACGGATAGAAGTAGCAATAGCGATAATAAAGATCACTACAGGCATAATACCAACCTCAAGTAGATATTCTATAATGATATTATGAGGGTATTCAAATAAAGCATATTTTCTATCAATACCGCTAAAACCACCAAGCCCTGTACCCCATATGTGTTCTAAAGAATAGTTGATTGAATCGCCCCACATCTCCAACCTAATTTGTCCCGACCCTTCACCAATATCACCATTAATAAATAACAAAATTCTTGCTATTGATTCACTTGGTATGTGATCAATAATGTATGGTATTGATATATAAACAACAATAGAAATGAACGATAAAAAGAAAACCAGCCTATTTACCTTCAAAAATAAGAGCATATAGACAATTGAAAGCAATAATGTAGCAAGAATAGACGCTTTAGTCCCTGATGCAATCAACAGAACCAATAAGATAAAAAGTAGCGTGATAAAGGATATCGGTTTTATTTTCTTCTCAAAGAAGAGTATCACACTAATCAAGAGTAAGCCGCCAGCACTTCTTCCCAAAAATATCTCACTTTCACTAAAAGTAGATGCTCTATTTACGGCAGAATCTGCAAAATAGACACCAACAAAACTAATGAGACAATAGATAACCCAAAAGAATACTAAGCTGCGTAAAAAAAAGCTTAATATGGGTACTGTAGTTATAATAAATAAGGGTGCAATCGCTGCAAAAAGGGTTAATAAATGAAACCTTAAGTATTTTTCTGAAGCGTAATCTGTTGTAAAGCTATCGTTATAACCAAAAGTAGATGAGAATAGGAATATTATTAAAATTAAGTGAAAAGATAACGGAAAGATAAACTTGCTGTGGAGTGAATGGAGACCTAAAAATGCCAGTGAAACGACTAGGGAAACAATAGTCAGATCAAGCCCTAGATCAGCGAACACTGGCATAGTCTTAAAAAGTTGAGCATTTAAAAATAAAGCATAAAAAGCAATAGCTATTTTGTTAGGTTTGATATTTTTTGTAAACATTTCTAGTAAGTATGAATTGAATTATTAGTAGCTTCTAATATAACATTAACTTTGCGTTTCCATGTATGATTTTTTTCAACCTTATCAAACGCACTTGAAGCCAAACTATTTCTTAAATCTCCATTATTTCCTAAACTAGAAATCACATGAGCTAAGTCTACAGAATCGCCAGGTGTATAAAAAAGAGCGTCCTTACCTGCTTCTAGGAGCTGTTCTGTCTCCACTGTCTTTCCAACAATGATAGAGCGCTTGCAAGACATATATTCAAATATTTTTGTTGATAGACCACATTTATTAGTTGGTGATATTGTAGATATTACTATGTCTAAAGCCGTCATAACAGGAGGCACCTTATTATAAGGAATCGCATCACAAAAGTGGATACTTTTACTGCCTTGCGCTCTTGCAATTAATGCATCCTTAATAACACCGCTACCAATAATAATCGTCTCTATATTATTATCATCTTTCTCTTGATTAATTAGAGCAGCATCAACAAGCTCCTCCAGACCATAGTTAGGTTTTAAAACTCCAACATATCCTATATATACTTTACCAGTAACTTTAGGAATAATGGGGTTAGCATCACATAGGAAACGCTCTGTATTGACGCCATTAATGACAAGGAGCACTTTTCCAGAATCCTTATTTTTTATAATTTCGCTTATATCTTTCACTAACATTTGTGAAACAGCAACGATAAGGTCACTCGCATTAAATGCCAATCGATCTATTAAACGAAATGAAAAATATCGTTGACTCGCAAAGCTATTAACCTCTAAAACTAATGGCAGAGGTCCTATTATCTTCTTTAGCCTAGGGATAAAGGGTGAAAATAACGTAACATATCGCATATAAACAAAATCATATTTATTTACCCCCATTATTTCTTTTGTCTTTTTTAAGAAAGACAAGGCAAAGGTTAAACGATTACTTGATAATTTATCAGGTTCTACAGCATTAAAACCATCTCCAATAAGTTGCTCACTACCATCACCAGTTATAATATCTACATCATAACCATTTTCTTGAAGGCCATTTAAAATCCCATAAACATGACTTACATGTCCCCCTATTCCGCCTAGCTGGCTAAAAAAAGTAGGGTGAGGAATTAGAAATAATGCTTTTTTTACTTTTGTAGGCATAGTAATAGATTTAGTTAATTATTGTTTTAGACTTAGAATAATAAATGCTTATTATTCTTGACGTACAAACCTTTTACGCCCTGATATGACTTCAAAAATCAACACGGCTGACGAACCCAGCCAAAAAGCAGAGAAACTCAACAATGATAATGGTACCGTTATTAGAGAGAGTGCTTTTAGGTTACTTGTTTTTTCTATTAAACCCAAACCCTGGTGCATCTTATTTAACTCTTCACTACGTGTAATTCCATAAATAGAAAACATAAAAGGGGCATTTATTCCAACATTTCGGAAATTATTCTCTGTCATTTCCAATATCTTGCCAACGAAACTCAATAGCGATGAAGGTAAATAGTAATAAATACGTCTTGGAGGATATAAGCCATGACTAAACTGGCCGATATTAATTAGACTTTTGTCTTCATTTAAGAGATTAACAACACTTTGTTCATCAAACGAGTGGGTTTGAAACTCCTTACCCGATAATCGGCAATAAAGATATTTTGGCAGGCCCCAAACCTTCCAATAGCTTAGCCTGGGAAAGGCAAACAATAAAAGCCCGTCATCTTTAAGAAGGGTTAAGCCTGCTTTGATATAATTAGTACCATCTGGCACATGTTCTAAGACATTAACGTGTATTACAAGGTCATATAATTTATCACTATCCACAGAATATCCATCTGCTTGCCAATATCTCTGCGG
>JAUTBZ010133280.1:0-13821 GCA_032361785.1 Lepetodrilus galriftensis
TAATGCGACCTCTAGATTTTAGACGTAAATGCGACACCAATAAAATGCGAACGGCCATGTCTCCATTCATGTTTTTTCACCAGTCTTACCTTTAACGCGCAGCAATTAAATGTGACAATACAGCGTTCTCATTTTTCGCATTAATATTCTGCTCGCGTAAATTTCATGATTTACAGTACATGCCAAATTTTGTCATTTACATTCCCCATTACATTAGTAGTCTTCAGATCTTACTTGACAAACCAAATCTGGTAAATTAGTATCACATCAAATATATACATTTAACAACATAACGAACACGTCACACATGTACACAATCAGGATTTAATATATACACACACACACACGCTGTTATTTACCACGTCAATATGCAAATATATGTGTCTAGCCAGGTTTCCCTGTACTGAGTTCCATCATTCCACACACAGACACTACAACCCTGTTATGAAACCAGCTCAACAGCATATTGAACTGAACATACACTGCAAGCATGTCTCACTTCTCATTGCAATGATTTGAAAAATGTTATCAAACAAAGCATTCTCAGACTGTTGTCAACTTTTTTTCAATAAGCTAATCACTCTGTTAACTTAATACAACAGTTAAAAGTTAATAACCAGTTTGGTCAATGTATTGTCCTGTTGAACCATCCACATAGACACTGAGGCCGGTATTCATAAAGGCTAAGTCAGTTTTTGCTATATATTTGGTCATCAAAAACTGACTTAAGTCCCTTTATGAATATCGGCTCTCTTTGCCAGTTTAATTTCTGTCTCTCTGGTTTTCAACTGTTTTAAAAATAACTTAACCAAGTGATTAGCTTAATCACTTTCTGAACAACTGAACCGAGCAGTTTTGACCTTCATATCAATTCTAGATGCTACGTTCCTGAATAGATTTCCATATGATTTGTGCAAAGATTACTATGGTAACGCAGGGTCAATTATGTATTTTATATACAAGAGAAAACTAAATGGATGATTTCTAGAACCGCCATCATGGCAACTTACGACCTACGAACTACGAACCTCTCCTACTTAACATCTGTCAACAGGATCGGAGTAACCATGGTAACATGGACCACTAACTACACTTCTCAACTGTAGATGAATAATTAAAATGGTCAACCAATCAACAGCTCCTCTTTAAATACTTGTCTATATTGTTGTCATGATGCCATAGGAGTGAAGATGCCCACCCACATATAATAACTTAGTCTTCGATTGGTATATAATTTTTAGAACCCACCATATTCCAGTCCAGATTTGTTTTGCTTATTTGCAAGATGTGTCTAATCAAAAGTTATTTCAATAACTACAGAATGGAGTAATATGTAATCGTATTCATCAGACAATATGTTCCGAATGTCATGGTTATACAGAAGCTCATGCAAGGAATCAATGTCAATGCAACAACACCAAAAGCGGATTCACGCAGGACGAACTAACACCAATTTGAAAACAATGCATGCATGACTCCTTGTTACAATTTTCTCAGGGTATGACATAGTTTTTTAATTGGGGTTTATAGCCGCTTTAAAGATTCTTTCACTTATATCAGGGCTTGTCGATTTAGGGAAGGAGGAAAAAACCCACAACATCTGTAGCGATGAATGTTGCAGTAAACCTACGAACACCGGCTGGTACTGACAAGACCAAGGATGATAATTATATTACCACTCTACAGACAGTGCATCCCATCACCATCGCATCAGAAAGGTAACTTTCACAAACATTGATGCTGGCCCCACCGGGTGAGATTTAAACCTGGAACCTTTGGCTCTGAGGTCCAACGTTCTAACACTGCACTACCACCCGCCCCTTGGATGTGTTCCAGTGATAAAATGACACAAGAACGTAACCTCTAGAAGTTATGACTTCTTGAAAGCTTCCAGTTAGTATGTTATAGTGCTCAGCTTCAATCAATGATGAATGTGTTAGCAATGTTCCATTGACCTCTTGCTTGCACTTCAACACACAATGAGACATAGAGTGAGGAACCAATTGTCTTATAGCTGGCTTAGGACTTAAAGTCCAAAAAGAGCAGCTTCACAGTAGAACAGGACTTGTGCCTCATTGGGTGGAATACACAGAAGTCAGTAATAATAAAAATAATAATATATAGCATTTTATATAGCGTCCTACATAATTTTGTTAAAAAATACCCTAAGGCACTTAACAAATAACACGACTAAAATATAATACAATATACATAAAAGGAATTGATAAAAATAAAAAAAATGACTGTAGTAAAACACAAGATATTGCAATTAAAATCTAATAAGCAGTAGATGATAATACGATACAAAATAGTATATATAGAGCTACAAGGCCAAATTGTATATCGCTGTTTAGGCCACAGTTCGCTGTGAATGCACAAGTCACCTAGACACGGTACCGGTAAACGATTTGCAGATATCAAGAAATGACATATCGGTAAGCGGAGTTAAAAAGGGAGTTAATGTCAAATATGCAGTCATCCCAATGGCAATGAAAAGGTCAACGTTCCAGTTAGTGACACATAGCATATATGGTTGGTTAGGATCGTCCACGACATGCATGTCCACGGCACAACACGCGAACGTCCCAGCGACTCACTTGGGAGAGAGCCGCGCTCAAACCTGATTGGCAGAAGCCCTGCTTGTGGAAGCCCCAGGCTCCGGCTACGACATGAGAGAGAAACCACGTACAGTACATTCACCTAGGTCCACCTCTAGAACCATCATGCCACCCATGACAGACCAGTGTACTTCATACATTAATCCGTTAATTTTGAATTTTAAAATCAATGAATATCTTTCAGTTGAAAACAAGCAATATTTTTGAAATTCAGAAGAATTTTTTTTTTTAAATGTTGTAAATTTTGTAAATGTAAGGATAAACTTGTCCGAGGATAAAATCTCGAGAAGACTGTCATGGGGCTGGTAGCCAATGTCCAATATTAATATCTAAATTAAGAAAGATATTTCTAAACTCAATCACACAAGGAAAACCATCAGTGTGTTGGTCTGTACACAGTACATGCATACTCCTATAGCGACATGAACACGCTAAAACAAAAAGTCTATTACATACTAATACATCGTCTATTCAGAGCTAAAATAGAAGAGATTGAATGATTTTTCATTATCATTCACAGTGAAACCTACATTGGACATTGGCTTTGACTAATACAAATATCTATAACTAAACTGAAAATGAAAAACATAAGTATTACTGGTACATGAATGTGCACAAAATGAAAACAAAAAAACTAGATTGTGCACAAAAAATCTAAGTCATCACAATATTTTGTCTAAAAGGTACAACATATTCATTCTATGAGAGCTAATTAATTAACTTTCTGCAAAAAGAATACATGATTAGAATATGACTAAACAATGAGTAATCAGGGAAACACTAGATGTGCATCTAGCACAGAAACAACACGTAACATTGTGCTAGATGCAGATGTGCAACATTGTGCAACACGTGGGTGACAAAGACACACAGGAATTGCAATGCAACGATGCATTGACACGTGACAACAACACCTACATGTACAAACATTGTCCACACCACATACTCTCAGCAATCCCATGTCCTGTCATTGTGTGAACATGTAGACAATCCAGCGTGTACACAGATGCTGGAAACAATGTGACAGTCAACAACACAGACGAGAGGTTAATGAGAGGTATACATATATATATGCAAGTTATCCCAAATTGAGCATGTAATAATTAAAAATAATTTTTGCCCAAAAATAATATAGGGCTGGGTCCGAAGAGGATATACACAGGCTTTAGGAACAGTCCACTATGACAAGGGACATTCAAGTTGGTACAGATTATCAGACATGTGTAATTTGAAAAAAATATTGAAAACAAATTTGAAAAAAATATTGGAAACAGTTTCATGAAATGGCTATGAAATAATAAACAATACAAATAGTGATAATACACGATCATGAGATGTCCATCCATCCATAACATCCAAATATTATATCAGAAACCGTGTTTTACAATATTCATTCACAAGAAGTATCTTTTTGATAATTTAAAATCTATTTAAATCAGGATCTACAGTCAGTCTTATGTTTGACTACTCTGTTCAAACCACACGAGTTCTCGAAGGTAGTAAAACGCTGGAAGCTACAAGCAGTACCTAGGGTGTCAGATTTAATAGATGGTATCAATTTCAGGGTTCTCAAGAAGTCAATTATCTCCCTTGATCTACCACAAGAGGGCACTGCCATGGTTCAGAGGCCACAAGGTATAGGCCGTATTTCGCTTTACACCTGTTCTCTAGCCTTTGATTGCCTGGAGTTGGAGGCACAGTACTTAGACAGCCTGGAGCTGGAGGCACGGTACTTAGACAGCCAATCCAGATGGCGTTCATTAAGGGGCTGCATGTTCATCAAATAGGATGGACAACATGTAATGGTTGCTTCATGCACTGTGATGATGAATTCCTTGAAGGCTGCACAACGTACTAACATTGACCCTGCTTTCATCACACTCCTCACTGAGTGACGAGCATTTAATCAAGTCTCTAATTTCCGTAATAAATATTCTAGAAAAGGGTCCACCTAGAGTTCAATCTGATTTTTCCTCTCGTATTTTTGTCAGAATTAATCTTAACTTTTCCAAATTGCAACTTAAATTTGTTCTTTATTTGATGACGTGGTCCTTTAAGATAGTTCAGAAGATCATGTTTGAAATTCACTGTCCTGAACAAAGCATTAAAGAATCAAAATGAATCCGCATTTATCTAAAACTTTGATTAGACATTTCATCAGCAAGAATATTTTCAGCCGTTTGTCTTGAAAAGATAACAAGAAGCAGATGGTAAAGCAGCTGAACTATCAGAGTCGTGCATGTAGATGCACATGCATTGTAACCAGGACAACTAGCGCTCCACTATTGGGGGTGAAAGAAAACAGGACAGAAAGCTTAGTCCAGTAATTGTGGGAGCGGTTCCCAGGAGACACCTGCTAATTAAGAGATTAGCGTAACGTGATATCCCCTTCCAATCTGTGCACCCCCTTTTAATTAATGGAGGAAAGGATCAAGATATAAATCTGCAGATTAAATCTGAGATATCAAGGTTATCCTGCTTAGTAGTAAAGTAGAAGTGCTACTGATAACCCCAAGAGGTCAAGTAAATTTTGACACAAATTTCAGAGAAAACATATTATGTTATAAACAAGGTAAATACCAGTTTAATATGGGAAAGAAAATGAGACCTAGATGACACTTAGTTTGTATAACATGATTAAATAGATTACTTTCTGAACAGATGCGAAGTATATTACGAGCATCCACTACTGACTACATAAGACTTCATTGACTGGTTCTAATTATCCTCTAACGTACTGATGTAACATAGAATAGCTGTCGTTGTATGTACAGTACATGTGTACCAAGAGAGACTGGAACAGTTTAATTTCTACCAAATACTAGCCGAATAGTCATATCTTTGAAATCAGATTAAAAATCCTGATAATCAACGTATTTCTACAATAAAATATAAAAACATTCTACCCTCTTCGCACTCAATTAACATCAAGGCAATAACGTAGAAGACAAATATGCATGTGCATTCCTAAGCTTGGTGCTAATTGAGACAAACGTTTTAATGCCCGTAGTAGAGTGCTGCCTTAATGAGCAGGGACAACACTGCTTTGCTGGACTACCCTGGCGGGAAAGTAACTGGCACGGGGAAAGTAACCGGCACGCTGGCGGTGGTTACAGCAGACCAAGCTGAGGCTATCTCAGGGCACATACATTCCGTCTCAGGTTTCCTAGGCCAGGAATCTGGGCTTCTGTAGCTTGGAATGTGAATGCTGAATCAAGTATTTAAACCAAATTCTAGATTATAGTTTTGAAATTAAATGCCATTGCATATCTCAACATTTAGCAATTCAATTTGAGCCGATTTTACAAAAGAAGCAAATTGTGAATTGGTTTCAATTGAATAATTAGGAATTCAATGCTTTAAATTTTGCCTTTTCCCTAAATATGTTGAAACAGCCTTAGTAATCTGTCAAGGTAGAGGTTCTTAGTTAAAGTTGGAACTTGATATGAAACTGAAGGCATACCCTGCAAGCCATCAACTAGGGAAGATCTAGGCTGACATGTCATCAGGTACAGCTGTGCTAAGATTGGTCAGAGGAAAGATAGCTAGATCTGTGTGATCCAATAGACGCCTTTCGGGATCTATAAGACCAACAGAAGTTGTCTTGGGGTAGGGTGAGCACTACATAGGGAAGGCCCTGGTCTATCAGATGGCTGTTGTATGAAGGTAGAGCTGGTCTGTCCATCACATTAGCTGTTTTCATTGCCCAGGACAGCTGTTCTCCCGGCATCTAGCCATGGCTAAGAGTAGGAAAGTGCTGCACTTCTCACTCTTCAATGTCATCAGTTTGGAAGACCAAGCATAGACATGGAATCATTCCATAATTAATGTTTCCCTCAGTGAATAACTTAAACAAGGGGACCCTCAGGGTTCCACTTAGGTTTCAATTTTTGAGAGTCCCAGGGACGCATGTTGATATACTTATCAACAATTTTTGTTCATAAAGTCTGTCCAAACTTGCAATTTTTGCATATGGGACGCAGGATTGCACTTCGGAGAAACCCTGGGACCCTACTGTAATCTTAGCACATAGTGCCCCTACAGTGTACCAACACAAGCTCTCAACATGGAATACAACACTCTCCTTTGAAAGCTTCTTGCTAGCTCTGATGGTAAACAGGGATCTTCCATGTATCAGTTCAGACCTTCTGAAGAGCATGATGCAACCTTCAGCATACTACAACCATGTTGAAAAGTTTGTTTAACATTCTTAGTACTAAAACCACATTCTAATTAATATTGGAGAGATAAAAGACAGAACGGCAACGACAACCAAAAAAAAAACACACACAAAAAATACATTAAGAAAATATTACCATTTCATATTTTATAAACATCTAAGTAAGTTTTGAAATAATAAACCAAGTATTAAGATTAGAGTTGACTGCTATTGACAACTGCTGGAACGTAATTGGAAGCTCCTCCTATCTGTGTTAGATACAGTGCCGAGTGAGGCCATTGTAAGGGTGTAGCGTGAAGTATCTTATCAGTGGCGTGAAGGGCTGCTTGTCAAGTAGGCTATTGTCCACTGACATCAAACTGATACAACAACCCAATTTAAGGTTATTGCAAATGTTGCCTTTTGGAACTGTTTGAATAATTCGAGTACAAATACTACTGGTCAATAGTTAGCTATGCCTACTGGAAGCTGATTTTATCATTATATTATACGATTGCAAAATCAATCTGTCCTTCAAACTATATGGATTCATAGGCCTGAAGAGACAGGAAATAAGCAATGAGCTTGGTAATGAACGCCTTGGAAACAACAGTATACACTGGCTTGTCACAGAAACAGGAAGCAGATGGATATAAAACATCAGTCCACACCCAACCTGTTAAACAATATACATTGGGTATCCAAGGTCATTGCTGGGGTATCTAAGGTCATCTTTAGGGAGTCAAAGGTCATTGCCAGGATATCAAAGGTCATTGTCAGGGCACCAAGGGTCATGGTCACAAGAAGCTTGGGAATAAAACTAGGGATTACTTAATTAGAGTGATGAACTGCATTCCCAAGGTATTTCATAATCCGACCATAAAACTTCAAAATACATTCTGATAAATCTCTTTACATAAGTTAACATGAAATCAAAGAAATACTATTGAAACAATTTTACATTGCAATTTTTAGGTATGGATTTTTCTGATGAAAATGTTTATCTATGAAATCCTACCCATTTAACATCCAGTGCATTTATAATAACATATACCATTAACATTTCTTCAAAGCTAAATAATAATGTAATTACTAGTAATCATCAAAAGAACTGGCTAAATGTTTTAAACTTATTTAATAAAAATATTAACTAAAATAAAAAGAAGGAGTATTACAGTCATGTGTACAATTAAGTTACTAGTATCATACAAGGAAACTACATTTACTCCTGATGATGTGTGTGTATTACAGTAAACTAGAGAACTAATCCTATGCACTAGACATTAAGAAAGGCTGTTGTAAAGTCTCCATGAACTGGTCACTTCTTGGATGGAAGTACACCACTCGGCTTTAGTAAACACACTGCTGATTGGTTCATATAAAGGCACTTTTTTCGTAATCTACAAAACTATTGGACGTACATTGCCACTGTACATGACTGTGTATGTGGCATGACACAATAGAGTAGTCTCCTCTTGGTGGGTGGGGCAGGGTACTGTACTGTACTGTGCCCTGAATGAGCATTGATGAATTAAGTTTGCTGCTGGGGGTTTGGGGTATACAATGTTATTAGGATAATTATGTGATACCTTACAATTTAACATAAAGTAATTCTTCTTACAAACCAAATATTTGTCTAGCTGCATCAAAACTTGTCATCTGATTGAGACCAATCATTAAATAATGACCTGCCTAATCCACTTAAAATATTACTTTTGCATGGACATTTGCAATTATTACAAACATTGCTTATTTGAATACCAGTCTGCTAGTTATTAAATAAACACATGTATTGCTTAAAATAAATAAATTATATTACATTAAATATATATAATTTCTTAATGCAAATTTGTCTCACAAGACCACATTTTAGATTTTAAAATGTGAATATTTACAAGTATCAAGCAAGATATTGGATTGAATTAATACTTTACGTCGCAGCGGAAATGTCTCACCCATAGGCGCCGACCAAGATATTGGAAGTTACTGGGACATAGAGACTTCACTATACTACAGCCATATATACACGCATGATAAGTATTGAAGACTCTTCTACTGCAGTGAATACTGTACCCACGCAGTACCATGGACTTACTTCGGTGAGTGAGGCGGCAAATCCCGCCTGGCAATAACCGTGTTTGTGAAACTGGTCCGACACAGGAAGTCGATCCACCGCTGAACGCAGAGGGAGAATAGTTATTAAAGGAAAGACAACTCCTTCTGCTGGTCATGCACAAGCCAGTTTCCAACTTGAACATGAACTACGAAGAATATTTGGCGATATTCTGTTTGAATATATGAATAAATACCAGGGGAGGGATAGGTGTATAATATTGGCAAGATTACAATATGTGTATCACGAGGGATAATTTAGTCCATCACCAGCTGAAGCAACATTGAAAGCAAAGGTGAGAAAGTCAGTGGAAAGATTTAAAAACAAATTTGAATACAATACAAATCTTTTGCTTGAGTGCCCAATTATGTGAAACTGGATTGTGCATCACAAGATCTCCTAAGTATGAGTGCTAACAACCTGACCATACTATAGTGTACAGTGTATGGATAGCCCCCTGGCCCCCAAAAATATACATCTGCTGTTACCATGGTGATGCAATGCCTGTCGCCATGGTAACAGCATGTGTTGCTGTGGTGTCGCGCGTGACTTACTGCGGTGAACGAGGCGGAGAATCCTGCCTGGCAGTAGCCCTGCCTGTGGTATTGGTCAGCCACCCAGCGCCGGTCTACCGCTAGAAAAACCCCATGCAAAACCATGTGATCAGTACACCGGGTTAGTCCAGCACAAAACGGACACGCAAATAAAATGTGCACAACCTTGGACACTCTTTTGCTACAAAGCTTCTTTACATTTTTATACATTTTTCCATTTGATATTTAATATATATGCCAAAGCTTTGCATTTGTGGAATTTAAATATATAAATATATTCTGCAATTATTTTATATTTAATATATTTACACATGGCATGTGATGATATTAAGGATTTTGTAAAGAGTGTCAAAGTTTGCTGGTCACTAAAGCAGTAGAACAAAGTGGAAAAACGAGGTGTTACATTCCCAGAATAGAAAACTTGCTGCCACTATATCATCTTGCCTCCAATTTCCTTCAAATTAAACATCGAATTTCTATACATTTCTGATTGCATAAAAAGTGCATACCATTACTCAAAAAAAATAATCCTATTACTCGTAAAAAGTAGTGAATGTCGGCACTATATATCTAAACCATAATCAATGTCAACTACTGAGTGGTACATGTTCTTAAAGCCCAAAATAACAGCTTTCATTTCAGGCACCCAACAATTTCTGGGCCCTTGCGTTCTCATTACATCTCTTTATGAAGACGTAATTTCCAATAACAAGCTAATTTCCTGATTTCTGGTGTCCCTCTAACCTTCAGTCAACATCAGATTTAATAGTTAACGAACACATTTACTAAGGCAGTAGCTCCGCAGTGAATGTGAAACATTATAGGCTGGCATTGGGAAGTGACCTGGGTACCTTGAGTTGATCTAAAACTAGGATCAATACCGCTCTCTGTCAGACATCCACTGATGGAATAGACTACTGCACATTTGGACACAATCATCACGTCTTCATTGCCACGGTTCAAGCCAAGGAAATGATGCTTCTTTATATCCAAATCACTTTCACTGTATTTACTTTTAACAATGTTCAAGCAACTGAAATTACAGTATGGGAGACCAAACAGACACCACGACTACGCTGTCAGTGAGATTTCTACTTACTATTTCAATACTGGGATATGACATTAATGAGTATCTGAATTAATCTGTGACCAAGTCATATGTGAGTTTACAAAAGTCAAAAGATGAGTTTGTAGTGGCAACAAGTTTTCTCAACATAATACTGGAGTGAAACAAATAACACCAATATTATAACTGAGTGAGTGAAAACATGTGAAGGGCTGCAAGAGATTAAGCATTGGGCCAAGCCATGGATATATATCCACTTGCTTAAATTAGATGTAATATTAAACTAATATTAAACTTATAATGACTTCATGACTTATTATGTTCTCCATTATCTAAACTCTACTTTGCTATATTATATTCTACAATATGAGCTGGAACAACACATTGATCAATATGGTACTAGTATTTTAATTTACATCAGAATTTAATTTGGAATACTGTATTAACCATCTCCCAACATGCAAAATTAGCTTTTAGTGCTTCAAATAATATTTGAAAAGTCAATAATAATTAGAATGAAAAAATCTAAAGACTATAGAAATAAACAAAAGATTGAAATGAATTCTAGGAACTGAAATAAAGTACTTCTGAAGTTGGTTAGAGTGATCATACAAGAAATATCTACTGGGTGACTGTAACCATGGTAACCCACATTTTCTCTGTAACCATGGTAGCCCACCCTGTTTCTCTGTAACCATGGTAGCCCACCCTGTTTCTCTGTAACCATGGTAATCCACCGTGTTTCTCAGGCAACCAATCCTGTTACATGCAGGCCCCACCACCACAGTCTGTGCTTTGTGAAATTAACAAGTTGTGAAAAAGATTTAATTAAAAATTAAAATAATAACTGCCTGTTCTTGGCTATTTGCATTACATTTATACAATCTCAACTGTATTTGAAAATATATTCAGCTTTTGTACAAAATCTCTTTCACAACTTGAACAGCATGGAATGCAGATAATACACATCTGTGAATATGGTTGCAGGACATGGCAGGACTTTTGCAGGACATTATATAGGACATTATATAGGTACAGGACATTGGTGTGGAAACTGACTTTGCTGATGCCAGTCATTTCTTATAAATACACATATAATAATTAAACATGAAATACATAGAAATGCATATAAATACATGGAAGTATGGTAACATCAAGTGTCAAAGAGCCAATGTAAATCAAACCAATGAGAAATGTGCTCCACCATGATAGGTTGCATTTTAACTCTACAAATAATGGATAACATATAAAAATATTGCACTTACCGTATTCGACGTATTAAACGCACAAGGTGCTAAGAAAATTGACTGGGGGGGGTTGGGGGGCGGTATTAAATTATGGAAATAAATAAAAAAATACAAAATAAAAACGTTTTAACATTTTTTTAAAACAACAATATTTATATCAGAAAAACTTTCTGGATCACAAACAGTAGTCTTTAGAAAGAATTTCCCAAATTCCAGCATAGAATCCCTTGGGGGGGAAAAAATGGAGGGGAAAAAAATGGAAATAGAAAATGAAAAACATATTAAGAATTTTAAATTATTTATTGGAGCAGGGCTTTTAATACATTGAATACGGTAGTTGCTTCCCATATAATTTCTCGGAAAGTTCTAAATGTCTTTACAGAATCTTCTCAGTGTATCGTGGATACTGGTGCACCAGAAGAGTACTGCATTTACAATAGTTTATCTGCACTGTTCCACCCTTTAGTTAACAGTGATTGAGCAGAACTTGAGATTTGAAAGTGTTCCACCATCTCCATGCCAGATGCCTAAATCACTGCTACAGTATAAGCTTGATACAGACTATGACTTGTCAAGCTAATTCAAATGTCTGTTACTAAGTACCAACTTCTTTGTTCAACAATACTGGGATAACAAATAGCGAGATTCTAAATAGTCACATATAACATTACAATTCACGAAAATATAAAATATATGATGATCATCATGTAGTTAGTCATAAATAGTTGCCTCAAACAAGCAATTCAACTTACATTCAAAAAGATTGAATTTTAGAATCTGATGGCATGTCGGAAGTACAGAACTGCTTCACAATATTTGAATTTTGAATATTTGAATTTTTAAGATATATATAAAAGATGCATGGCCATATTGAACAATTTAAGGAAATGCTGAGTTTGAGACAACCCCTATAGACATGTCCACCAATGAGAAGTTGAGATAAAGTCGTTTTACCTCTCCTGCAAGGTGAGAACTCCTCTGCATGTGTTGTAGAAGACTTTGACACGTAACATGTTCCTACAGGCTCCCGCTTGTCGAATCTCTGAGAAAAATACACATATCTTGGTGCGCAGGCCTGAAACATCAATCAGACATAATAATTATATGCATGAAATATTAAGTGCAACATAGGAACTAGGATAAATATATATATATATATCCCTATGCATCACAATTTATACATCATCTCTAAAATACCGTTCACAAAATGAATTTTCAGTAAATCATATCTATCTAACATCTATTCTCATGAAGTCAGCAATCTGTTGATATTATTGTATTGGGTAAAGTAAAAGATACCAAAAGATTTACAAGTCATTCGTTGATGACCAGATCTGTCTGTGAAGCTGTCACCCCTCCATTATAATGGCCTGTCCCAAGCACCTGCTGTTAGCAGGTAATGTTTATGTGAGTAGGGGTCCAAGTTGATGTCTGTAACTTTACTCCAGAGGTTGTAGAATAAACTAGAGGAACTCATTCTATAACATTGCTGTTACACAAACAATAACACCAGATGCCACAGTAATCCATTGGTATGTAGATGGTGAACATTTCCAGGACTTGTGTGTATATAGTACAAGGGTGGTATCCAGCATGTTTTCAAAGAGGGGTGGATGGGAGAATTCTAAGAATTGTTTTTCTTGTAATAATGAATCCTCCACTACCTGCTGCTGTAGTAATAAACAAATGCAACCAACCAACAAACAAACAGTTTAATGACTCATATAATCAGAAGGTAATCGTTTTCCTGGCTGGCATTCCAGCTCAGCTGATGCAAAGATACCCGGGACATTTATCTTACCATAGCACCAAAGTCTGCCACTGCTGTAGTCACTAGACACTACTGGCACCACCAAGGTCTGCCATTGCTGTAGTCACTAGTCACTACTAGCACCACCAAGGTCTGCCACTGCTGTAGTCATTAGTCACTACTGGCACCACCAAGGTCTGCCATTGCTGTAGTCACTAGTCACTACTGGCACCACCAAGGTCTGCCATTGCTATAGTCACTAGTCACTACTGGAACCACCAAGGACTGCCATTGCTCTAGTCACTCGTCACTAC
>JAUTBZ010133302.1:0-13818 GCA_032361785.1 Lepetodrilus galriftensis
TCAAGCGCAATTAGTCTCAGATCGAAATTTGTTTGTCCATTATCCAGGTCTATCAGCTGTGATATTATGCCTTTAAAAAAGTTTATGATACAAATTAGTTCTCAATAAATCATCATATAATAGCTGTATCCACAAAGTGCCATTCTAACAACCTGGAAACTAAATTGTCTCCAGGACTGTGGTGTTCAGAAAGTCGTTTGCCGCGACATTGAAGCACCGTTCATTAGCTTCAGGGTTTGACCCAGCACCTCAAAAGATTAATCACGAGCAAAATTATGTCAAGCTCAGTCGTGTCACTAAAAGCGGCCATGTTAAGTAATTGTTGGAGGCTGAGAAAGCCCTGCAGCATCAAAGTGCCATCTCGTGTACCGTTAAGACCAATATGGAATTTAACATGGAGCTTAACGTGGCGTTAAACATGTTTTGGGAGATTACACTGGCAAATGTATTGTAAAAAGTTGTTGAGGTAAATTAAAAATAAGTCACAGTGTCATAGTGCTATCTAATGCACTGTAACAGCCAGCATGCAGTTTAACAATAACATGGAGTTTAACAATAACATAGCGTTTAACAATAACATGGAGTTTAATAACATGGAGTTTAACAATAACATGGAGTTTTACAATAACATGAAGTTTAACAATAACATGGAGTTTAACAATAGCCTGTAGTTTAACATGGAGCTCAACATGTTCTGAAATATTTCCCTAGAAAATGTATTGTAAAAAATACCCCCCAAAAAGATTATTTCACTCATCACATATCCAGGGTAAATATTGTAGGCGAGCAAACTTGCCGCTATGAAGCACTACTCAGCTTGACTACAATACCTTGCAAGATTGCTTAGCCTATAGAAGCTGTGACCAGTGTGACTGTGAATTGTAATCACTGTGTGACTTGTGATGTGAATATAAATTTTGAAAAATTGTAAAAAAAAATAAAAAAATGTAAAAAATAAATTGCACCAAAAAAAGTAAAATTGTAAATTTACTAAAATTGTAAAAATAAATTGCAAACAAAAAAGTAAAATTAACAAAAGTGTGACTAGCCTATATAATAGAAATTGAGATCATCGTGACTGTAAAGCATTGACTGCACACAGTGTGCCCAGCATGAGACGCAGTCAATACATCCCTAGTTGTGGATCACTAAGTCTCTGTGTCTACAGGGGGGCTCTGCCTAATTCCATCTGTCCAAGACAATTACATGTCTGAGCTGAGAAGATGGTCAACTAATACTGTAGTTCCAATAGAGACGATCTTGATTTCAAGAAATGAATGAACACACTGGTGCTGTGAATATGAAGTGACTTGCACTTTGAAGATCGACTCGTAATGAAAATATTGTAAATTTATTAAGATTGTTACAAACTAGTTACAAATACTATATATAATAATGTATATCTGGAATGATCCATTATTATATATTTGTAACTAGTCTCAAACTTAAACACAAGAAAAGTCTGTGCACATGTCTCAGTATTCTGTCATGCATACTTCGTCATTCGCGCATGCGTAGCGTTGTTTTATATATTCCTCTGTCTCAGCCGGACAGCAATGGAAACTTAGGGGCTGCTCCTTTCTAGCTGTTCTGTCTGTACTTTCTGTCCAACGCATGCGCAGTTACACTGTGCGGTGTTGATCCTTGGTAACTGTTGGTAACGCATCAGACAGACAGAACAGCTAGAAAGGAGCAGCCTCATAGTTACAAGGATACCGTGAATGCAATTCTAACGGGTACCATCATACCCAATGCCAGTGTGCAATGGAGTATACTAGGGATAGAAGTTCCCACTCGCCCAGCAGCCCGATCCGTTTCTCTGAGGTATCCTACGGGCTAGTAAAAATTTCATGTTTTGTTATTTATATCATTATTTGGGCACGTATGTTTTATTTAAAGTTAAGTTCTAACCCTGGTACACAAATTCCTTTCTCCTGTAATAGATCAAAGGCGTTACTTACACAATATTGTCATTGACATCAATTTGCATGGTTGAAACTGACTTCACGTTCTCTGTGATGCTAGATAAATTGATTAAGCGTCCACTCTTGGAATCTGATTTATCATAAAGTCGGCCAAGGATAGACAGACAGTTCCTTGTCCGATATTCACAGTAATATTTTGACTGATTGATATATACGAGGGGTCCGTGACAATGATGTCAGATTGCATCACCGCAGGTCAGGAAAATCAGGCCAAAGTGCCAACAATGCTAATATCTTGAGATGCGGGATAGATGATGCGATTACTTTTAATGACGTGTAATTGTGGTACATTTATTGGAAGAAAACTTTGAAGACCCATCTCATGTCTTGTCAACGTTATCCATCATCTACGTGGTTTTGATTGATTTCATTTGATGTTCAATGTTGGTGCATGAATCTTTCAGCTATATACAATTGCATCTGCATTGCATATATATACCAGTCTAAAGACAAAATAGTCTTCAGTTGACCGGGGTAATAATGTAGTGCTTTGAACATGCTTTCAGGCGTGGAATTGGCGCAATATAAATGGTACATTATCATTATTATCTTCAGAAAAATTCTGACAAAATAGGTCTTAGATCTACACTAACGTAAACCTTCAATTGTGTTACAAAACTTCCAGGGTAAATACTTGTACTCACTGATTGGATGAAAATAAAAGAAAGCGGTTCAAAAGAACAACCAAAAAAAACAGCAGTACCATCCACTCCAATTATCTGTAAACACTTTCACTCACAACGCACAATTTGGATGAAAATCATACGAATGCCCTTTGGTGCTTTCAGGTTTCCGGGGTTAACTGGTTTATCCTCTGTAATGGATTTTTCTCTGCCCCCTTGACAAGATGCTAATAGATGTGTGATAGGAAACATTACTTTGTTGAATGAGTTCAGATAAGTGGATAGAGATCAGAGCACAACCTCGAGAGTTTGATCAATGGGTGTAACTCAACAAATTCATTTACCTCACATGGTAAAAATGCATTGCCTGTGGCATACAGTTGCAGATATTGATGATGGTTTTAGACATATCAAATATGAAACAATGTACATATATCAAATATGAAACAATGTACATATATCAAATACGAAACAATGTACTTATATCAAATATGAAACAATGTACTTATATCAAATACGAAACAATGTACTTATATCAAATATGAAACAATGTACTTTTATCAAATAAGAAACAATGTACTTATATCAAATACGAAATAAGGTAACTCAAAGGTAATCTCAATTATAACCTTCAACGTAATTACATCAAATTAAGGTTAGAATTAATTTACCTTTGAGGTGTGCTGTTTCAAAGGAGACATCCTATTATTAAAATGTAATGCAACAAGTACTTAGGATTCTTTCAGAAGACTTGGACACACTCATGAAGGCCAGTTGTAGAAATACTGATACCAATATGTAGATGAATATGTCTGAGTTAGTAGAATGGGTCAAAATTCAGAATAAGAAATACTATAGATACTTCCTGGCAATATAATATTACATTAAATTTAATTTTAGTTTAAATTTAAAAAAGATTAATTTTAGTTTAAATTAAAAGAATTTTCATTTTCATTTTAAAGCCTCTTTTTTTTTCTTAAATATAAAATTAAAAACATAAATATATGCGAAATATTACATAGCACGCAGGTAATGTTTATACCTCTGATAAGATCTGAATTATACATCATTACAGGATTGAAAACATCGTCTATCACATTAGATGCTTGCAAGCCAAACACTGCAATATAGTTAAATTAGTCAAGAAATATTCTACAATATTGAATGATCTACCGGTAAGTTATAAAAATAAAATGTACAGATAATAATAATACAGTTATAGAGCACCGATATATTCCAACATATGCTGCTCAGTTGACAAACAAGTATCTCTATAATTTATCTGAGCATAAAAGTTATTAAGAGAACATAAAATGCATAAAAAAAAGAATGTGTGGAGAGAAAAAAAGCATAAAAAAAATGTTTTATGAATTTGAAGTAAACAGTAAAACAATATTTAATGTATCTTAGTGCATATCATGGGGGCGACAAACACTTTAAAACATATCAAACTAAATTACAACAAGCGCCGACCATCCTCCATTGACTATACGCTTTCTACATTGTTTTTAAAATAGACCAAAGCAATCATGATGTATTACATGTAACTATCAATTTCCTCGCTGTTCAGAAGTCTACGCATATGAGATAAATTTAATCCGTAGGAGTAATTCAGATGGATCACCAAGGATAGATTTTTACCGCACACGTCCCTCTAGATAAGCACAATTTTCGGGTCAGTTGGGTATTGGTAAGAGACAAAAAAATAAAGAAAGGAAAATAAATTGGATGTATAAGACTTAGCATCTCAGACACGGCCATTAGAATTAGTGGAGACTGTAGATCAATGAGACCTGTAACGACGCCGTCGTAGACATTATCTTGGAGCATGTCACTGATATAGGTTGCGCTGGAGGTGCTACGTATGTGCTTTATGCGTGTTATTACAGGTCTAACCCCACTTGATGTGTGAACACGACAGTAAATACAAAATCTGGCGTGTTTTAAGGGAGTGATTGAAAGTGACAAGAATATGAACTCGTTCTGAAAGTGGAAATTATCAATGGAAATATACGAGAATTTTGGTACAAGGCCAATTTCTGTTGAAAGGTTATAAGATTAAGGATTGGTCATGAAATATGAAGAAGGCTATTAAATACATTGATAGTCATGAGTGAAATTAATTCAATACTGAAACAAAAATGAAAAAAATAGCAAAACCTGCCCACAGGAGAAAACAACTCCACTGGCATATCTGTCAAAGTAGATGATGTTGTGAACAGAATAATGATAACCATAGATGCCATCATTGGTACTTTCCATCATCAAATTATACTCAACAATTTCAATTTTGTGGGGGAGAATTCTACTAAATTTCAGAACTACCATCTTTCTTCCAATTTGCCATTATTTGTGTCTGCAAGTTCCTGAAGATGACCTATAGAACCTCTAGATATTTGGAAATGTGTCTTTGTTAAAATTACTACATTTCCAACTACACGCAGAACCAGAGCCAGATTTGATCCCAGTAAATTCAGCTTTGTTGTCGGCAATTCCCTAAGCACTGCGCGCCACTCGAATGATACACACTAGTAGATATGTATCATCAGTCAGATAGTATGTCTCAGTCACTACCCAGGCAATGACTCGTATTAGAAGACAAAGAACCAATCATGTTAATGGGTGATAAAAGAAATATTCCCAAATGCCATCCTACAAGTTTAAACCCTATTATTAGGTAGTAATTTTCAGATCCTGTTATTTTACAGATAAACTGTGCCAGAATCTAAAGAACACTACACCGCTTACATCCAATGAAATCCAATTAATAGCATAGACAAAGATTTGCCAATTGGATGTCAAAAGCATCAGAAGATATTGGAAATGTTTGTATTACATTTTGAAATATCGAAAACTAATGGGATATTCGGAAAATGTAGCTGGTTACCCAATATAGTTGTGTAGACACATCAAATGTACATATTTTCAAGTAAAAATACATTTGACAATGAAATATGTAAAGAAGTCTGTGATATTATGCCTTTAAACCTATGATAGATTATTATATTTTTTTTACTACACTGTGACCAAGTCACGAAAATACTAAAAGTAACAACTCAGACTGCACTCTTGGCATACATGAATATAATCCTCTCCAGACGAATTTCCCCCGATCAGATTGGTAGATTCGTCACTCCCGGAAAGCGGCGATAACGTGGCCAACATTCCCAGAGCCATTGTCCAGGTCTAAATGTCCGTCAATATTGTGATCCGCACGTTCCTACGGCCGCTAGTAAACCCAGCGATAACCAACTGTATTCAGCCGGACCTGATTGAAAGATACTGTAGCCCTTGGTCACTCCAGTGTAATGTGTCCAGAACACCACTATAATCCCGCTAACCGGACCATTTCACCGACCCATCCCGCGGGACTCTTTTAAAGGGCCAATCTCGCCGGAAACAAATCGTTGTCCGAGAAATCTCAGCATTATACAATAATTGCATTACTGGGAAGGAAGGTATACGGGCATTTGTCCTTTTACCAAATTCAGGATTACGGGGGCATTGTCTAGCTGGGTTTATGCCTTTCGGAGATCCGTGATTTGAATATACGGTTAAGCTAATAATGTCCTATTTTGGGCATGAAGTTAGTGTGTTTATTTTATGCTGTCTGTAGATAACATAGAGCCTGGGTCAATAAGCTTACACTGATACATAGGCAATTTGTTGGAGACTGATACAAAATGTAGATAGGAGGTTAAGGAAACACTTGAAATCCGACAACAGATTCTTTAGGTTTTATAAACTAATGAAATAAGGTTACTGTTTTATTGTCTTCCCCTGCAGTGTTTTAGTAGAAGAGATGCATTAGCTTCTGAGAGTATAAAGGTGTGATTCCATTAATACAGCTGCGGTTAGGGTGCGGTCTGAGTACTGTGTGGGTGCAAATACCACCAGTCTAGGTATTAACTACAACCATTTCTAAACTTTAAATAATACAATTAAAACATGAATATGATGATGGAAACATATAATATTATTAATAGCAAGAAAATGTATGCAAAAAGTAATCTAGCAGCCACTTCGCAGTAACTCCATGTAACGATCAATGCTGGCATATGAACAGAATGGCGACAGTTCCAGAAAGCGACATCATTCTACTATGGCCATGTCTCGTCGCAAATGGGTGAAAGATTCCAGCAGCAACGTTAAACTCCATATTCACTCACTCACTATGGCCATGTCACTTTTAAATGATGACAAACCATTACTGGTGCTCTGACCAACATCTGTATACAATCTATTATCTGGAAGAGGTTGAATGAATTTCTTATTTCAGTCCTCTCCCTACTTGGTAATCTCAAGGGATGTAACTCTTACCAGCTTGTTAACATATTAACCTGTGGTCTGCTCCTTTCTAGCTGTTCTGTCATAGCTTGATCCATTCATTTCTCAATATGGACTGAATCATGTACCGCTTTCAGAGACAACATGCCACAACAACAAAACAGTGTTGTTTCAATAACTGGATACCCACTTACCATTGCCACCTAGTGGGTTACGTCAACCAAAACTTGCCCTGGCAATGTCTGATGGGTTATGCGATTATTTTTCCAGTTTCCGCTCAATGTTAACACCAAATCTAAAGTCAATTTCCCAAAGATATATTACAGGAAATCGGCCATATTGACCCACACCATCATATGGGGGCTGCTCCTTTCTAGTTGTTCTGTCTGTACTTTCTGTCCGACTCATGTGCAGTTACCAAGGATCAACACTGCACAGTGCTCCTTTCTAGCTGTTCTGTCTGTACTTTCTGTCCGACGCATGCACAGTTACCAAGGATCAACACTGCACAGTGTAACTGCGCATGCGACGGACAGAAAGTACAGACAGAACAGCTAGAAAGGAGCAGCCCCCATCTTGTCTCAACACACAGTCTGTCCTAAAAAGAAATACCCCCATATATCCAGCTTGCAATTCCACTAACATATTGCTTGCTACGATAAACACTGGACAAGCTTTGAAAATGTTGACAATGTAATTATTTCTTTCATAGCTTGTTACTTTAAAGGCATACAATCACGGTTTGTTGACATATTTCATGGTCAAACATATTTTACCTGAAAGTGTGTACATTTGATTTTTCTACAAAAGTATATTGGCAACCAGCTAAATTGTCTGCATGTGCTACCATATTGGTTTTCATTACATGTATTTTCATATTTAATTTTTCTCTCATAATTTCATATTTGTTATCACAGGCTAATTTTTTTTATTTTTTTATTTTTTTATTTTAAAGTTAAAATATTTTTGGGGGAAGTATCATATACTGAGCATGTGCAGAAGCAGTGAACTGAATTGTGGGTACCATCACTGTCCAATTTGCTTCATTGATTTATATCGGGTGGCCAAAAAAACACGTCCCGAACTTTACGGGTTAATATATTTGTAACAAACAACTATATTACTATGAAACTTCACACATGTGACAAATATGGGTTGATAAAAGTTCATTTCTTTGTGTATACTCATTACTCCCACCAAAATCTACAAGCACACAGCGTATTCGATTCAACACTCAGCATACCCTAGGGTTACGGAAATTAGCCAATGACCCAACACTCATAATAATACAAATACCCGCATTGGCTAATTTCATCACGCGACCATCACCCTAGGGTAGGCCGTGTTGAATCGAATACGCTCACAGAAAGGAATATAAAATGTAGGGAAAAAAATATATCTAATAAAGAAAGGACTCGTGATTAAACTGAGAAATATATTCCAGATCTTAGAAAGTTCTCGAGTTAAATGAAGTTCTCCCACACAGTTCCATCTGACACAATGCAGTGTTACTTTGCCGGGGCTACTAATGTCACTGGCTGCTTTTCAGCCTTCCAATTTTTGCACCGACATGGTGCGAGAAATTTTGATTGGCCCGGAAGCTATGGGGTTGACAAAGTCCACAAGTCACGTGTCTTTTGTGGTCAGTAGCTTTACAGGTCAATGGATCATTGTATATTCCAAGCCTCATGGAAATATTATGCTCGGCAACAAGTAGTTAAGTACAATAATTAAGAAGCACATGCATATCTGAATCTACATACATGTAGTGAAGTACTATACTGTCAAAAATACGTACCTCAGACTAGCTCAGAATATGAATATTCTTAGTGCATACATGCAAATAATATCCATCATATTATCAGGTGCCGAGATGACGAAACTTATTGAATACAATTATGAAGAAAACTTTGCGATACGCATAAAATCATACTATAAAAAAGTTGCAGAATCTTGGAGAATGATTCTTGCATCAAGTTTGTGGATTTGGGATCATTTTCATTTTGTCCATGCAATGTCATCTACATTTCTTTTAACGTTGACCTATAAACTTTGTTATACAACTTTGTTATCTCTGGTACAGGATGTTCAGAAAGGAAACAAAAACAAGGGTGGGATGTATGTATTCAGAAGGTATCTGGATGGAATCCTCTCATCAAAACAACACCCATTATAGCATTACGAATGTTGGCCGTATTGTGGCTACACGTTTCCTTCTGAAAACAGCAATCCATCCACCAAAGTAATCATGAGCTGATCTGGTGTTAGATTAGGCAGTGGCCATTGAACAATGGGACGTGTGGCGTACGTTAACATGGTAATCAGATATTTACACACCGTACCTTATTCAAATGCCATCACATTTCTTTGAAGAAGATGATCCAGTGTTTTTTCATAACGGCAATATCTACGTCATCATCATTTTGTACGTTTTTGAACGCAAGGAACAATAAACTTCAGATTGTGGATCATATTGAATCACAGATTCATGTTTGAAGATTATATCCCCAAGAAAATCTTATCTAAGCAATTGATATTCTATAATTTGTTGATATTCTATAATTTGTTGATATTATTATAGGATAATGTCAATATCTTAGGTAATATCAATAGCTTAGATAAGATTGTTAACCCTCTCCCTGCTGAAGGCAACCGTTGATGCCCTAATAAGCAGTGCTTTTGCCTAATCCAGCAGGGAGAGGGTTAATTGACTGGGGAAAACATTATTGTATTATCCTATACAAGTCTAGTAAAACAAAACAAAATAAAAGTTAGAAATAACCATTGTATGATTTCATAGACAAATAATAAACTACCAGTTTCAATCCTTGTTGTGGAAATAAGAGAACCTTTCCACAACCAGAGACCATATACAGATCTGTATAGATCTGTATATATATGGTCTCTGTCAAAGTAACTCTCAATCCCAAATCTTTGGCCACAAAATGATATGCTATTTTATGGAAGGAACAACCAAACCAAAAATGTTCTTATCAACTACTACAACAATAAATACATACATGGTTTCTCGAATCTCTCGTATCCAAAATGAGACCATTTATAATGCTCTCCTAAGTCCCCAATCGCATGTGTGTAAGCAGTGTTCGAAATAGAGCCTGTCCGCATGCCTTCAACAGGTTATTTTCAGTGATGACTGATGAAGTTTTAGCCTTGCACGTGCATATTTTGTGTTGTTTTTTAACTTACAAGTCCTCATGTCTAGCAGTGAAATTGATGGAGTTTTATACACTGGTATGAGAGATCAGTACAAGAGTCTTTAATGGTCTCGTAGAAGATACGAGAACTTCAAGAAACGATACCCAGAATCGTCCGACAACTGATTGCGTATTAATGGGCAACAACAATGAGAACAACGCTAATGACGGCCAATCAACAAGATGAGCTCCTGTCAGACTAGCTTTTTCCTCCGAGAATCGTGTACGGGCCAGCGAAACCCCAGATCGCCTCAAGGACATCAACAACGTAATGACGCCGTCTTGTGGCTATTTCCAACTGAATGTCCGAGTGCCATAGGACAATAAGCCATTGTAGTGTTGGAGAGTAAATGATGATGATTTGCAACACTACACTTGCTTGGATGATAGATTAGATATACTTCCAATGAGTCATAACCACAGTGAGATTTTAAGAGTGCTTCGGAATTTTGGATTTATAGTAAAAAATATTATAAAAAAATAAAAGATCATTAAAATAGTTAAAGGGTAGTTTATTGGAGTAGGACGTTTAATACGTTGAATACGGTAATTAAAAAAACTTCATTGATATGCAGTTTGATGCTGTAAAACTGATGCTGTAAAATTCTGAAGCTCAACTATGCACTGAATGATATCAGCTCCAATGAATACTTGGATATATTTTTTCTTAAATTGCAATTGCACATAAATTTATTTCAGCGAAATATGACAAATTTAACAATTGAGCATAATTTGCAGTTTACGTAACTAGACTGCTTTATGGTAATTCTTATCAAAGCTTTGTGTATGAATTTAACTCAATATGTACTAGGATGCAGAAACAATGGAGAACTGTACAAAGTAGACTGAATTTTACGCTATGTTGCAAGCCTGAGAAAATCACAGATTAAAATGAATATCCATAGAATGACGACAGGCATGATAAAGCAGTCAGGACAGAGAGGAGATGAATCGTGACACGGGACATCAAATAAGACAGTTCTAAGGACAAAATATGCCTGCTTAGAATCTAAATTAGCATCAAACAATGCTGTACATGACCTTGAAAATGTAATTTTACCTGAAAATACCCAGGTAGAATGCCCATAATTGAAATGAGATGTTTTCTAGTTTGCTATACATATATGTACTGTTTATAGTGCAGTCTTCAAAACTTTGAAAAAAAATAAATATTATGTTCTTGGGGTATTGATGTATAGAATCTTACCTTTAATTTCATCTCCTGCTCCATATATGTAGATAATTACTGTGGACCTGGAATAAAAGGAACACATAGTTCATTATGCCTTATTAAAATTACATACCCGGTGTAACTAAATATATGAATGAACACATTTTATTCTTCAGAAAGCACCATTTAAAAAATAATAATAATGTTTCCATAATATTGTACATTGAATGAAAATATTGGAAAGGAACACAAATAGTTCATTATGCCTTATTAAAATTACATACCCGGTGTAACTAAATATATAAATGAACACATTTTATTCTTCAGAAAGAACAATTTAAAAAATAATAATAATGTTTCCATAATATTGTGCATTGAATGAAATTATTGGAAATTATGCAAGATTGTTCATTTTGGGTCTGAATAGTCATGTTGCATGAACATGGCAAATTCATAAAATATGAAGCAGATTTCATCAATTATTATCATGAATTTACTGTAATTGCATTAAGATACTGGTAACAGTTTACTGGATGCAGACATTCTATTTCCACATGATTCTCCTTGTGTAGTTTCTTGCAATTCCAGAAATCCCAGCACATGATTATCACAATGGACTCTTGCATCAATAGGGTTACTTCCAGCTTAGTGGTATGAAACCCAACTATAGCTTAGCAGATTACAGTGGTGCCAACAGGTAATACATCAGCATCAAAACAATCCATTAACAAGATTTTTAATAACAAAGATTCCAATTCTTTTGATGAGAACTATTTTTAGGTGTCCGACTTGCTCCAACCTATAATGTTTCTAATATGTGCATTTTAAATGAATCTAAAAGTGCATAGATCTACTCCATCAAAATCAAATAAGGATTGAAATTCCAATACTGAAAAGTAGTCTAAAATGCTTCCAAGAATTTATTAATGTTGTATGTACTGTAATTGTGGCAGTTTATGAACACATGGGGTGTGTTCAAAGACACAAGCGCTTGCAAGCGGCGTACCAAACTAGCCACTGTCTCAAGAATCGTATGAAGCGTACACGAGACAGGGAACCAGTTTAGCTAAGCGGCTTACTCAGCCCTGTGCTGACTGAACGTACCCCGGATATCTGTGTTAGTTGGAATACTGGGGCCCATTGCACAATGCTCTTGTAGCGCTACAATAATTGTAACTGGGCTTCCGCCACAATAGAAAGCAGCGTTGACCTTACAATAGTTGTAGCTTACAAGAGCGTCGTGCAACGGGTCCCTGAAACATATCAGATACAGAATGGTTTTGGGGGAAATAACAAGGTATTTTGAGTCTAGACAGTCTTGCAAAACATAACTGTACAGTCAGCATATCTTAATCTATTATATACTAGGTTTCTCAATGAGCACAGCAACTCAACATTATTGTAGTTTCTTCTGATGATTCAACCTTTATCTACGTAACATAACGGTACATTGATCAAATAGCTGAAGCAAATTAACATCTTTACATACTTTTGACACAATGCCATCATGATAAAAAGAAATGCATACAAATAAAATAAAAACATTTTTAACATGCCATACAGAAACCTTATTAAGATATATCCTAAAGCAAATAAAATTCCATCCTTTTTTTTAGATGCCAACATTATCATGATCTACATTTCAACTGAAACTTTTGTTACACTTCAGAACTAGCAAATAAATGTGCTAACTGAGATTCAAAGTTGTGGAAAAAAATAGACATGCAAGTATTAAATTAGTGTCAATTTGTTGTTGATTTGGTAAATTCAGAAGAAAACAAATTGATTATACAGAACAAAAATGTGATTATCTGTTTTGAGTATTGTTTACAAAGAAAATGCTAACTAGTGTTGAAACATGGTTGAATCAAGAAATTGTCATGTACATATGATTTGATGAACAGTATACATGATGAAATTGCAAAACCAAACTGGGAATAGAAGCAGACTGTTGTAAAATTCCTATGCCCAAGTCCTTGAAACGCATACTTATATATAGCAATTCCTATCAGATAACAGACCACTAGACCAGCGTCAGAGTATAGCATGAAATCCTCAAGATCGAAGCACTACAAATTGGCAATCAGTAGTAACACCTATAAATTTACCAGACTTTCCCAGTGTAGCCAGACCATACTCTGACATTCTGAGGAACCTATACCATACTCTGTTCTGAAGAGCTAAGCCCATACTTTAAAGTTCTGATGAACCTATACCATATTCTAAAGTTCTGAGGAACCTATTCCATATTCTAAAGTTCAATGGAGAGTCCCATGCTGGTTCATTGTCAGGAATTATTTGGCATGGTTCTAAAGAATCCCTCATTGCCTCATTGTCAGGCACTGGTTTGAATGGCCTATAGTAGTGTAGATCCTGTTTCTTCCAGTAGTTCGGTCAGAATGCCTCCTGACACTGAAGTCAAGACTCAAGGGTGTCTTCACGTTACCTACAATTTGCTCAGTCTAGATTATGCCTTGGCCAATGAAAGATGGTGGTCTGAAGAGGAAGCGATGCCCGTAATAACATAGCAGACATTT
>JAUTBZ010133313.1:0-13810 GCA_032361785.1 Lepetodrilus galriftensis
ACACACACACACACACACACACACACACACACACACACACACACACAACAACAACAACAACAACAACAACAACAACACACACATGCACACACACAGTGTGTAAATATGGAGTTTAACGTCGCTGCGGGACACATTCACAGACAAATAAATATACATTGAAATAGATAGTAATAGATCATATTCACATAGATAGCCTATGCTCAAAATGGTCAAAATATTCGCAAATATCTATGCTTTCGTGCATCAAATTCCCTGCAAAACCATTAAAATACATTGTTTATTCTTATGCGACTATAGAGTGTAAACTATGAGAAGAAGCATATGATGTCATTGATATGCCATATAATTTCTTAAAGGTGGCAACCAGATATAGGCCTACTTCAGCGTGGCACTATCGTCTTCAAATACTAATACGTAGCTCATTATAATCTTGGGTCCTTATATATTATTGTTATCCGAACATGAATGATTCAGGTTTCGCATGCCTTCGAACTAATAAATAGGCTAAGTTGGTGGTATAAGCATTGATGGGGATTGATAAATGGCAAGTCTACTATCTGTGGCAAGTTTACTAGATCTGATATTGTAGTCAGTGAAATCCGATACGCACAATTTTACCTTTACACTGTCCATCTACTGTATTTTCATTTTGTTCTTTAACTCTCTCCATGCTGAGCAACGATGCCCTAAAGCGCTGTACCTGTGTCTAATCCAGCAGGGTTAATAATGTTGATTTTATCTCAATCACCATTCTATCGTGATCTTCGATTTGACACCAACATCATTCAATATTGTCGCTTTATACAACAATCTAAACCGTATTATGAAGATGGCATACGCATGCAAACCTCACGAAAATACAATACCTCACCGCCTGTAAAGTGGACTTTTATTTATACCAAGGCGCAGATTTGTAACGGTAATTTTCTCGCTTTTCTCTAGAAGTCAGATATGTAATTTATGACGAATGTGTTGTTTCAGGTATTGAGGAACCCAAAGAAACCAAAATGGCAACCCTTTAGTCCCGAAAAAATCACTTTGGCAAACAACTCTGATAAGTGGTTAATACAATATCTATGCATGTAGGCTACTTACAAAACAGCTAGGTCACTTTTACACAAATAAAATAATGGAAACAAAATAAAATGCCCCCAGCATCTTCAAAGTCAATGCTTAGTTTCTCAGTACCTGGGCCGGTATTCATAAAGGGGCTTAAGTTTTGGGCTTACGTCTGAAATGTTAGGCTTAGCTGAGCCACAGACTTAAGTCTTCAATCATAAAAAAGGCTCAACTAAAAAAGTCTCAAGTCTGTCGTTGCTAGGGAAATCCCTGTGTTTTGTAATTTCCGGCAATATTCGTGATCTTTAACAAGGTGTAGTCGTCTAGCGAACGTCTGAGGCGAAAATATCGTCTAGAAATTGCGACAGCCATGTGATGATGAAAAGGACTTAAGCCTCCTGTCTAGGGGGTAAACTCCTTTATGAATACCGGCCCAGTGCTTGTGATAATCCATCCGGAGTGAGCTAGTAGAGTTGTTTTACGTCACTCTAAATCTAACAGGGAGATGGCTAAAATCTATTGTTCAACAGAAAAATGACAAATAAACAATTTTGAATACTGGGATTTTTATTTTGAAAAAAATAATAATAATAAATATTTTCTCAATATCATTTGTGGCATTCACAGATCAAATCATTTCGTAGCAAGCAACATTCAAGCATCATTGACAATGACTGCACACACACACACACACACGCACACATACACATACAGTTTTCACATTTCATGCAGTTGTGTTATCACATTTCACGCAGTTGTGTTCGTTGTCTTGGCAACAAGGACGAGTGTGAACAGGTGGTGAATCCAGTTTATCACAACGTGCACCGACAACAGTGATTCACTACTTGACATAATCCAACACTAACAAATCTATTACTAATACAAAATTCTTAATCGTTTTACATTCCAATAAAAAGACTTGTTAATATGCATGCCAATGTCCTTATGACAATTCTGTCCAAATTAAATTGTTTCAAAAATATTCATAAGTCATATATGTAAATGTTTGCGTAGAACAATCAAAATGTCTAAGACGAAAATGGAACCAAACAATTTGTTCGATTGTTCAAATCATTATTTATGCTCGATTCATACTACATGTAGATCCAAGAAAAATAAATCATGGAAAATATGTTCTCTAGCAAATGTTTGGAAGACAAAATAATCTATAAGAGTAAAACATTGCATATTCATCCCCCAAATTTTCCCAAATATACCTGCAGATAATATTATCATACCAACATTGTTATCATGATTATTAGGCAGTGTAATATTATTGAAACGCTGGATATTATGGCAAGAGATGGGTGTGGCTTTGCTATGTCAAAACCACCCATGCCCAAATGTCAAACTGACCTTGAAAAAGAAATATTAATATGCATCTGTATATTTTCAAACCCAACATACTTCGTGGTTTTACCGGTATTATTACGATGCATATATTTTATGTCAATCGTCATACAATACTTGAAATTAATTAATTAATTAGCTACATGATTCTTCCCAATCTGTCGCAAAATTCCATCTGATATTTCCATAGTCGTGCAGACTTAGAGCGATCATGAAACTCAACAACTATATATATTTATATATACACAGAAACAAAAAACACAAGTTTCAATATTAACCCACGGTCAAATTGATAAATAATACAACTAAATGTACACAACAACATCATCGTCCCTCATTCATTTCATCACTCAAAACAGCACTTGTAACAGTCGGCATGAAGATCACTCGAGGTAGCTCGCATTGTCGTCATTTTCACATTGCACTGGAAGGTGTACTCGGTTCTCCTGTACTGTACTTGACGGCGTAGCTCTAAGACCGTCCTAACTCCAGCCTCTGCCGTAGATTGCTCCATTGCCACGGTTGGCGTTCATCTTAGGTCTTAGAGGTGCGTCAAATGGTACCGGAGTGACCTGGACGTAACTCGTTCTGGACGTAACTCGTTACGCTATCACAGAGTTAAGAGATCAAAGTGAAACTGACAGGTCAATGGAAGCCTTCGTATTGGGAGGTGGTGGTGGGGGGTTGGTGGGTGGGGGGTGGTGGGGGTTGCAGAGCTCTCATCAATTTCATTGAAAATCAGCCCCATTGTTATCTCGATATGATTTATGAGCTAGATGCCAATATCGACTTCATCTGATCATTGATGACTTCAATACTGTATTACGATTGTATGATTCGTGAATGAGCAACTTTGAAATCTGCATTGTGAAAATGATATCACTAAATGATAAATAAATAATACTTTGGAAGTCCATAATTCATTTACGTACACGTATAAATAATATCCCGTGTACGTAATCGTCAAATTTATGCTTGCACTGATGTATAAATCACAGACGTCCAGGTAATTCGTTGTCCTGAGCTTTTGTCGTTCGTCATTTTTTAATTGTTGCTCGCCCCAGCCAGGCTGATTCGTGCCCGAGTTTTTCTCTTTAAAGCATTTGGCGAAGTCATCTGTGTCTGCGTCGCCAAGCGCGGGGTTTTGCGCACAAACGCCTCTTCGAATGGATTCTTGCCGTCGTAGTCACTGTTCGGAGAAAGGGAGTAGTCGGACGTCTGCTTGCACTTGCTCCGCGGGGAGGTGTGCTTGGGTGGGGGGCTGCACTGGCTGCCAGAGGATGAAACTCCGGATGACGAGCTGGACTGACAGCGGCAGCTGGACGGGAAGTTGACGGAATTGGTCGGAATTCCAGACAGGCTGACTTTGATGGTTCCGAAGCTGGACTCGCCATTACAGAAGCTGGAGAGACAAGCAGCGTAGGTGTCGCTGTCAGATTCCAAGGCCAAGTCGTGGTTGTCGCAATTTGAACTGCTTATGGAATCTGAAAATTAGACAAAATGGAATATTATTGCAACTGTTATACTCATCCTCTAGGTTTGGGGTAATGGTTCAAAGCAACAGTTTTCCATGTAGAACAAAAATTAGACATAAATTACATCAGATTTCGCTGAACTTACAGCTCTGTGCCTGTTAACAAAACGTAACTTTGGTATTTTTGGTGTAGGGGCATGTAATTATTAACATTCTTCATGCTGGAGACAAGTGGGGATGCCCAACACAACAGAATAGACTACGGCGCACCAGACATGTAGCTGGTTCAATGTTTCAAGATGCGGAATCTCACCATTGAAATCCATGGACGTGTCTTCGTCATCTTCGTGGTCGCCTTCGTATCCATCCATGGCAGACTCCTCCACATACTTTGGCCACAGCGATGGTGTTGACGCATTTTCTCGCTCTTGGCTGCATTTCACAGTTCTGGAAATAAGTTGAAAGTTGAATTTTTCATGCATGATATGCGATGATGCTGTTGCATTCAGAATGAATTAATAAATTAACTAATGTTTTACGTCGCATCGGGAGGGAATATTTCACCAATAGGCGATGACATTTCAGAAACATGTCTAGATGGACAATACAACTAGAGTAGATATTCCGATGCTAACAAAGAAAATCAAGTTAAGTATATAGTTGCCATTTTTCACGCACCTGTATCTACGACTTTTTCCCCTCGATGGTGAAACAATTAGTTCATCTGCATTCCTGAATCGCAGTTTGACATCACTACCATGCATAACATGCTCAGTGACCCCCAGCATGCTGCACAGCTCTTCATAGCTCATAATCTAGACAAAACAAAGATGGCGGCCATTAGTTTGCTGCTGCATAACATTCACTGCGGAACTGATTTATTTTTTAAATAATAATTAAGAACTTAAATATTAAATATTAAATATTAATCTTGATTTCAATATATTGTAAAATTATATATTTTCATTAACACTGTTTTACGTGCATGTTCATAAATATGACAGATGCTCACATCAATACGGCTGACGCAGCACATTTTCTCCTCCCCGTATCGCTGCTTGACAGCTTGCAGAGTGATGTCACGGTGATCAACCACGGATCCCTCCATAAAGCTGAAATAACAAAGAGTAAAATGTTATTAAAAAAGTGACAAAATGCCTGATGAATTTGACCAACGCAGTTCATTTGTGAAATTGAACAAAGCTGTGAAATGACGACAACATAAGTGTGAAATGACGACAACATACCACTTTTCGTGTACGTGGAAGGCACATCTGCTGATATCCTCCACAGAGTAACCGGTAAATTCATCCATGCACGATGGCCAAGGCGTTTCTGTGAAAGACCAAACATTCCAAATTGCATTAAACATGTTTAAATCCATGATATATAATATTCCATAATCAGATATTCACTGAACAAAAGAAAGTGGTACTATTTTTAAGCAAAGATTCATTCCTATCATCTACAATCTAACTTTTGTTTCCTAAATGTCTATTGTAATTGAAAGTAATAATTCAATATTTTTCACCAGCAAATTGTTGATAAATTCTTGAATTTCTTACAGCAAAATGATGAGAAATAGACTATAGATTTTGCCAGCAAATACAAGTTCATACTCATAGTTAAAGTGAATAAATTTGCACATTTTTTACAAAATAACTTGGATAATAAAACAACTTTTCACCAGAAATTCATTCATTCATCCATATCTTTAAATTTACAGTAAAACGTGAATCATAATAAAATAACTTTTCACCATAAATTCAATCAGCACTCAGATGTCAGGACTCACCAATCTTGACTAGAAGCCTGGCAAGGAAGACACAGCTGGCCGCGATCTCGGCGGGACAGTACTGTCCCATCTCGGCCTGCAGCAGACACAGCTCACAGATGTACTCGGCCAACCGGGAGCACCGTTCCGTCATGCCGGGCGCCAGCACCGTCAGAATATCCACGTAGTCCACGCTGGTAGCGACGCGGATGTTGCCCCGCAGCGTGGACACGATCTCCCCCATCATGCGCACCACATCCTCGTAACTGTACGTGCTGTCGGTCAGCCAAGCAGCCTCGCGGATTGTGATGATGTCCCGGCATAAGAACCTGCATTGAAGGAGAAAGATTGTCATTTATTTTTCAGGGTGGCGAGTACAAACATTTTAAGAGGCAAAGAAAAACTGGCATTAGGGGTGAAATGAAAATTCACTTTTAACAACAAAAAAAACAATCTGCAGAAGATTTCCTTTCTAATGTTTTCATAAAGCATATTTATTAAAATGTTTTAAAAATTAGCATTTTAATAACATAATTTCTTCCTTTTTTGTCAATACTAAAATTATAGGAAAATAATCTTGGATAATGGATGAATGAAATTAATGTCTTAGCACAAACCTGGAGCAGATGACCATGGACGCGACGCCCAGGAGTTGGAGCTGGGCGCGGGGAACTGTTCGTTTCTGGAGGAATCTGTCCACCAAGTTAACGGCCACGTGCAGTGTGAGTGTGGAGAAGCTCTTCATGCCTGCTACTTCCACCAGCCAATCAACTAGAATGTACCTGAAGTCAATACAGCAGAAAATTTAGCGGCAGTCAATAAATAGTGGAAGAATTATCTCCCTTGCATTTATGAAAAACGTTTTCCAAGGTCTACCGATGTATTTTAGATTATTGTTTTTAAACCATAACAAGTTGCGATAAATTAAATTAGATAGGCCATATTCTACCTTTGCACATTTTTACTTAGATATTTTCTTTCTGTAATCCCCAGAGATGTAATTATTCCCAAAATATTATTCTTGTTATCCCACCAAAATTATTGATAATTCTTGTTACCATAAAAAAATTTATTGTTGATTCTTGTTACCCATACGAAAATGATTGCTAATTCTTGGTTACCCTACCTCATGGAGGGAGTGAGATCTCTGTGGTTCTGGAAAGTCTTGTGGGTGCCCGTAGGGGAAGTGGTCTGGAAGACGTCTGACAGGAAGCTGGCTGCCTGGGTTCGTGAGGTGCCGCCGTACTTCCCCGTGGCGTAAAACTTGGACAAGTGGAGCCTCGCGTTCAGGCACCCCATACTGGCGATGTCTCGTAACTGACGAATGCTTTCTAATTCTGTCGCTTTGTCCTGTTCCTGAAAATGATGGACATTACATTTTGTTAACTGGGTGTTTTTGTGTTTGGATTTTTTGTTTTTTGTTTTAATTTTATTGCTTTGAGAGATAATGTATTAGAAATATTTCACCCATATGCAACGATATTTTAAATCAGATTTGACATCGGCTTAAAACGTTATTGGCATTGTTGACATCTCTACAATTAATTTTAGGGTACTTTGCTTCAAGTGAGGGTAAAAAATGCAGATTTTACACGTCTGAATAATAAAATTGATGGACAGCTGAAATACCTTGTTTAAATACTGCTGTGACCATAGTGCGAATCCCGCCTCGGCCGATCCTTGTCTCATTCCTTGCTGTAGATACGTAGACGCCTCCATCTGAGTCTCCTCTGTGTCTAACAGCTGCAGCATCTTCCCAACGCACACGTTCACGTCACGGTTAACTTCCTGTAACATGGTAACAATAAAACTGTATAAAAATTGTATTAATAAATCAACCTGAAAGAATGAGCAATTCAACCTCAATGAATGAGCAGGTTATTCCATGCCATAACAGCGGGAATCACTTCAATAACATATTTCAAATACATGTCGCCTAAACTCCAGTATTTAATACATAGATTCCATAAGAATCTGGAAAAGTTGTTTGACAAAATTAATAAAATCAGACTTTAAAATATTTGTTTAACCAACAGTATCTCTAACAGTCATGTGATATCAATATAACCAAAACCAAAACCAAAACAGAAGAGATATAATGGTATCAAATGTTGTATTCGTTCAGTTTCTTTACCGTTTCTAAGTGTTTCTTCATCTGCTGAAAGACACACTCCTTGCAACAAGCGCCGCTAGCTGACCAGGGGGGTCGAATGAACAGCCAGGTGAAAGGGACGGTGTTAGGGGTCAAGGCCTCAGTCTTACAGAACAGCTCAGCAGCTTTGGTACCACCAGACGGGAATAGCTCGGTTGTGCTGGTGCTTGGAACTGCGATGCGAGAAAACATTGTGATATTAATATAATAATGATGTGAAAAACAATAATAATTAAAACTCACTATTGAAAGTAAATAAAATGAAAGAAATAATTATTAAACATTTCAGCAAAGTCTTCCTCAAAAGCTACCTGGGCCTCAGTTTCACGAAGGTGTCCTAAAGACATAGTTAGGAATAGAAGCTCCTAAAGTTATGACCCAGTTTATCGCCTATGCCGATTTTAGAAGGGATAAGACTTGTGACAATGTCGTGAAACACTATAATATATATATATTTTCAATGATTATACTTACGCCCTTCATTGTAGAGATATGCCACGGCAAGTTTGATTAAAGCTTCTAGATTTCCTGCGTCTTGTGCCCTGAATAAAGAAAAGTGAGAATCGTATTAATCTTATTTCCCGATAGCTCCACAAATTTACAACTGGTAACATAGATGGTGGATTTCAATCAGCATTGATAAACATGAGAGCGAGTGAATATGGAGTTTAACATCGCTGCGGGAATCTTTCACCCACTTGCGATTAATGATAGACAGGTGAGATAGACACTAACCTGAGGAAGTGTGTGAGGTAGTTGGGGCTGGGCCAGCAGTTGTGGAACTTGACCCAGGTCCAGACAGACGGGTGTGTGTCGGTCAAGTGGAGGAAGTATGGGTGAACCTGGACAACGAGAAGACTTCATTAGATTCATACTACCAAAAGATTTAATGATAAAAAATACAATCTAATTTTTATTATTTTAAATTGGTGTTTAGAGGCTAGAGCAGCATTAAATATTTTTTTCCACATATATTAGGGCTTGTCAGTTTAGGGCAGGAGTGATAAACATGGTAAACTGTGAGCGCCAGCTGGTAGTACAGACAGAACAAGGTCATGATTCATTCTCTTTTTAATATAATTTAATTTAGGTGAAGGTGAATCAGAATATATTATTAAAATGTTAAAAGTCATTTACTTCCTTTTATTTCTCTCAAATGTAATTTCATTATTATTAATATAAATATTTAAAAGATACAACTGACAAGTATGATCATCAGTGATTGAGTGAAAATCTTTCAAACAGACGAAGAATGATCAGTGATTGAGTGAAACTGACGAAGAATGATCAGTGATTGAGTGAAACTGACAAAGAATGATCAGTGAAATGAGTGAAATAGACGACAGTGGCGACTTACGAGTCTCATGTTGAGCAGATCGCGGACATGGAGGCCGGTTAGCAGGTTGAGGAGGATCTCCTCGGGCAGGTGCCATATCGTGACGCTACTGCGTGTACGAGGCCGGATGTGGGCGTGCACTGGAATGAAGACGTTGTCGCTGTCGGGTCTTTGCAGGCGGCTAATACTCTGTATCACTGAAACAGGGGAGAGAAAACTTAGTGTCATTATTAATACTAATATTAATTGGTACTACTGCCATATATATGGATATTTTCCAACCTCAGTTTCCAGAAAGATTCCTGCTGTGACATAATTTCAATAACTGACTCACTCAGCTTTTAGTTTTAGAAATAATTTGATTTTATTTGTAGCATTTTGATCCGATTCAGAATCAATCCAATATGATAGTTATAATCGTATCTAATTCTATACTCCTAAGACCAACTGCAGAGGATTTCAGTGACTCATGAGATTACATCTGTCATCTGGAATGTATTTGCGTTTACCATTCTATTTGCTATTAATAATATCACTTAAATAGTGTTATCTCTCTTCGACACAAGGCATATAATATAAATTGCATGTAGCCATGGTGACTATGAGGAAGGGACATTGACAATGGCATACTTATTAAATAAAGTTAATCCATCCAATAATAGTTTTTAAAAATTTCAATCAGAACAATGCAATTAATGAATAATGTCTACAGCAAGATTACTTTTTTATATATATAATGTGTATCATGTTTGTTTGATTTATCAATCAACTACAAAAATGTATAAGAACTACAATCTTAAATTTGTAAAATTTATGTTAGAAGAATTGTGCTAATGGACGGTTTTTTCTTATAAATCATATTTTTTAAATGTAAATAAATGTCATAATTGAAATTTGAAGAGTTAGATCTATCTAGATATATTGGAAAGGACATCCAAATAAAATAAAAAATGAAATTCAAAAGACTGTATAATTATATATGCCCCCACTTGGGAGTACAGAATATATATCCTTGGTATACATCCTTGGTAAAAACAGCACCATGATCATAATGAATGTTCAAAGACGAAGACATAGTAAATTTAGCGAGCTCAGACATTGATACAAGTAGGAAAATGGTTGACAATTATCAGGCATTGACATATGTGGCTACGTATGCCTTGAACTGTCTTTATTTATGTTTACCTGCCACGTCGATCAGTAAAACTGAAGCACAAGTGTCAAAAGATAAACACAAACCTTGCCATAAAGTTAAAACGGAATCGTATTACGGTACTTACAATTTTTGAAAAACATATCCACAGCCGAGTGAGAAGTGTTGGAATGACGCTGTAGTGTTGGAATGACGCTAGCTATTTCCCGTGCCCTCCCTTATTTCAAGTCAAGACACGACATGCGCTGGAATTTGCCATGTGCTTAGCTAAAAATAACACCGCGTGGGAGCAACGCGCCCTGGCAACCAATCAAACCAAACGTTATCCGGACCCCAACCAATCAGCGCGTGGGATAATACTCCCGGTGGGGGGATTAGTTTTGATAGCGAGGCAGACTATCTTGCTAGACTGCTGTCGGTTTTCACAACATTTGAAGTTCGTTGTATTGTTTATTTGGTGGCATTGTTTCACTAATTGGAGCCCACTAATTAACGGTTTCTCAATAAGAACTACTTAGAAGTCATTTCCGAATTGAATGAAGCTTTAATTTTCACAAAAGAAACAGTTTATTGGTAAAATTACAAAATTAACAATCACTTGATATATGCAACCACAAGAAAAGTACACCAGTGATTACTAATACAACAAAGTGAAGAAGAATTATTTTTTAAACCAACATAATTTAAAATATACTCTTTTATTATTTTGCACAATAATTAATGAAAAAAAATAATTGAATATTATAAAATAATGCAGGTAGATGTCAATAAATTATTCATTCATGCTTATAAAATGTTTGAAGTTCTCTGACATTTCTTTTGACGACGGGTAACCGTTTATTTTTACTTGCTAGTATTATCTTCTATGTCTAAACCGTGTGAGAAATGTCAAGATGCATACACCATAGACTTGTCGCTACGCAGCTGTTACATAATCCATCGCAAGACTTTATCCCTAGGCTCGTTTGAAAATGTGCGATGTATTTGCCTCGTATTCTCATTAATTTGCAATATAAATATAATTGTTTTGGATTTGTGAGGTAGTATAATGCACTGTCCGACACCCATGTACTATTTGAATGTGTATGTGAATGGGTTATTATTGAAAAAAACAAGTTTTAAAAACTGGGGATGGGGATCAACGATATTTGGCGGACAAGATGGACTTGGATGGGCAACTGACCGATTGCGCCAAAATGTCTCGAACACATCTACCTCGTCGATATGTGAGGCAATTCACGAAATACTACACATTTCTAACCATTACTGACCACAACTTTAAACTTGTATTCAGATAGTATTGATTATTATCCGTATAATCTCAACTTGAATGTACGAAGATGGAAAGTTCGCTGCAAATGAAAACAGGATCCATTCAGACGGTTGGGATCCCGCCCCCCTCCAGTGAAAACATTAGCGTATATCGAACGACACAGGCCGTATTGTGATAAATAATTTAATACCGATATACACTAGACGTATAACTCACCTTTCATGTCGAAATATTCACGGAAGATGATTTCAGATTCATACAAACAGACAAGATTTCAGTTCTAAACTGAACCTGCTTGGAAGTGTGTTACTACGAAATCAACGGTGAGCGTCGCTGATTGGTCAATATCTGTGACGCTTCTAAACGAGTAGGGTTCTCCCCAATCATTCCCACAATGCATAGCGTATCGTAAAAAGGGGCACGCGGCTGAGCGTTTGTTTGTGTTTTTGAAAATTTGACATTTTAACGGATTGTTCTGCTGGTTTTGTTTGTGTGTGTTTTTTTGAACGCATTCACAATACTTAGCAACATTTGAGTAATTTACAGAAACCTCTAGATCTAGATCTAACTAAAAATACACGGGTTACATAAGATATATATTTGGAGTTCCTAAATATATATATATTTGCCTACATTTATACTTACCATAGATATACATGATGTCAGTGGACTGCTTTCATCACATTTATTTTAGCCATGTCAGAGGAAAAGCAACAGTGATGAAAATATAAACATGATGAAATAGTAGTATTATTATATTTATTTTTATTAGTAGTAGTAGGCCTATTATTAATTATTATTATTATTATTATTATTATTATTATTATTATTATTATTATTATTATTATTATTATTATTATTATTATTATTACTGTATTATCATCATTATTATCATTATCATAATTATTAGTCTATTATATATTAGTAGTCAAAATAGTTTCTAACAATGAAATGCAAGTTTTACACGAACAAATAGGCCTACAAATTTAAAAGTAAGTGAAATTGTCATAAATAGAAGGTTTAGTCCTACTTCCTTTTCACACGAGAGGTGATAATATTCATACTAATAATCCCATCAAATCAGTGTCGATTAACTTAATCTGGATGATATCATGTGTGACCCATTCCTGCCATATATCTTTTATTTTATTCTGATTTTGACACCGCAGGGTGACACCTACACCAACCGCCCCTGGCCTTGTGCAATATTGTAAATCTACCCTTTAAATTAATAAATAAATAACGCTACATAAAATAACATAATTGAATCATAATTATAATTAATAAACAATTGTTAATTATTATGGTTTATAAGAACACAATTTTTAACTATCTTCTAGGCCTGTAATGCATTTTTCAAACTCCGATGTATGTATATTATAGGCTATCTAAATGCACGTTAATTAATGACCGTCTTAAACAAGTATAAGACTTACAGTTAAAAAGTTCATTACCGACATTACAGATGTATCTAATATTCCCTCCCAAATTAACAGCATTTAATAGACAATTGATTTGATTGCAAATTTGGATTGTTTTTTCTACTAATTAACGTGTAATGTACCATGACCGCCCCACAAAGCATACTACGACTATTTTAAACCTGTCTAGTCTATAATAGTTGAATGTTCCTTTCACTGGTTCACCATATCCCCTTAATTAACCATACCATTAACCCCCTAACGGCTACAACGGTTGGGTGGTATACCCAGCCGTAGTGACCGTTAGGGGGTAAACTGGGATCAAAGAACGCCGCGACCAGCCGCCGTACGTGTGGTCCGGGGTCAACTCTGTCGGGGTCCTCCCTGTTACGATTTCTTCAAGGCGGGTATACTTACGTCATGTCCCGTAACTATAGTCGACTATCTCCAATCCTAGACTGGCCATTTGCCGGGTAAATATGTCAATATTGTTCCAATTAATAATTAGCATGTCAATAGTTAAACGGAAAGTAGATCTAAGATGGAAAATAAGTTTTTATAGTATATTTTGTTTTATAATGGAATACATAATAAGGGCAGATGTTTGCAATAGTATTGCGATAGTTGAAAACACTATTGCGATAGTAATTATGTATACAATAGGTTTTTTTTTAAAGATGGCTAATTATTTGTAATATTATAGTGGCTAATGTATTTAAAGGCATAATATCACAGCTGATAGACCTGGATAATGGACAAACGAATTTCGATCTGAGACTAATTGAGCTTGATTTATCCACCCACAAGTTGTTATTTAG
>JAUTBZ010133324.1:0-13810 GCA_032361785.1 Lepetodrilus galriftensis
TCTCTCTCTCTCTCTCTCTCTCTCTCTCTCTCTCTCTCTCTCTCTCTCTCACACACACACACACACACACACACACAGATATATTTACATTTTTGTTCATCAGCAGTCGCCATGCCATGTATGTGTCGCTTTTTTACATTCATTTTATTACTGACTGTCGTAATAACAACTCCAATTCATCATAATCTTGCTCAACACACACATTCCCTTGAATACATTAGTCGTATCACGATTTAAACAAGGCATCATGATATACCCTTAGTTCTGGAGAGCACCACCTCACACGCACATCACCCACCATTCCTTCTGGTTTCAATTCTCGTAGCAATACAACCGCAAACACCCACCACGTTACTTGTGGTGAAGGATAATGTTCGAATGAAATTTACAAGACGGAAAACGTAATTACAAGTGCAAACCGCACCTTAATTAGACAACATGATGAAAGAGGTTCCGGCCACGGATAATTCTATCTCCTCCGCGGACGACGTGTAGGATCTCTCGGCAGCAAATTGATATCAAATTGCATAAGCTGTGCCTCATTTTACAATAATAGCCCCCGTCTGTTGACAGAGGGTTGGTGTTGACGATGTCACACTGGACATGTCCCTGTCTTCAGTGGAACCAACACCCACCCGGTGTGATACCCGATATGGTTAGCGGTACGCACAAATTAATATGCAGAAGGTATGGACCAGATCCATAAAGAAACACAAGACAATGTGATTCGTTTCTAGCGGAACAACCATGGATTATTTTGACAAAAGATATACTTTCATAATTTCTGTGAAAACCAACTCTGTGTGAAATTGCAATTGTGAAGTTTATGCGGCGGGTGTAGGCGCCAGAACGGGTGTTTATATTATTCCACATGTTGCATAATATCTAATTGATTTATACAGCTACCCCCACACCAACCCACAGCAATTTCATAATTTCATATTAATTTATTCACATGCCCTCCCAGACATTTCTGGCATATTTAAATGCGTTCGTATTGAATTTGAATAGTTAGGATAATTTGACAGCTGTTGCGTTGATTAAGCCAGTTAGTTCTATTAACACAATTCTTGAAAATCATCGTCATTATTATATAATTTGATGCTCTTGGAGAAAACTCAACATGAATATCTGCTCATGATTATTTCGTACATTTCACTATTTGTACATACTCTATCAAACAATTTTAGTCCATGTTACCACTCACAATGGTACATCGTACAAACTGAAATACTTGTTCTTATATGCTATTACATAGGAAAGGAATCTACTTAAATCATCCTCGATCTTTGATTTCCCCATCATCGACGGTGGAACAAGCAAATACATAATGCGGAATAACGTAACTATTTTAAAAGAAATTATTATGTTGAAACTTTGTTTTTATTGTAGGAATCTTCGTAACGTTCTATTAATCAGTTGCGCATTACATTATGAATTATGAATTATATGAGTTGATATTTACACAAACAAGTATTTTAGATAGCATGACAATGGTACCTTTCAAAATCGAATTAAAATCGAGCATTTTATTTCATCACGTATGACCAATATCAATGTTATTATTCACATATGAAACTGTCATCTACGTACATACTAGTATACAGTTATACACACCTATATAAAACCACCTTGCTTGACCACCAACAATGGAAGTCCAGTCTACGTTGTCCGGCCGGCCACGGTGTCTACGATAACAGGCCATAAAACATACTCTATCATAATGCGATATTCTTCCCTCAATGCTATTAGTATTTGTCCTCGGATAAATCCAACATATCGGGAATAGATACCCTCTTTCATAGACTCCGCTCTATCACACCATAGATCGCACATGATTATTACTTATTTCAACTAGGAGGTGTGTATAAACGCTAGACGGGTCAGCAGTTTATTGTGTGTGGACAAACACCCCAGTATAGTAATTATGTCCATATGTATACTCCGGCCCATATATCACATTCGCTCCGACAAATAATTCATAAAGTACATAAACACATAGAGCACTCAACTTCCGAAGACCGCCCGCTGATAAATAGCGCCAGGGTTAAAGGTTGTGACTGAAAGGCGCTACTTTTGACCCGCGCCAAGTAATCGGGGACCCGGGTTAGGGTTTTACCGTCGAGTTATGCCCCATAGGTCTAGGCAATTGTAGGGTTTAGTAGCTGTTGCTGACCCTTGCTTATACTATATGTCAAGTTAGCGCTGACAGGGTGTGTGTTCAAAGACCCACACTCTACTTATGTTACGACGATGCTTAGTAAGGTCGCAAAATTGTCTCGGCAAGAAAAGGCGTTATTTGTTTGAGGGTCAAGAAAGTCGTCATTGGAACCTCGTGTAGTAGGCCCCACAGCTCGCAAGTCCACCGATCACTGTAGATCTGTTTGAAGGGTCTAGAAGTAGATATTATACCTACAAGGATACATGATGGCAAGAGATTGGTTTTCATAGTGAAGGCTGAAGTGGCCATTCAAGAATAGCTCTAGCGCGTTGTGGAGCAACAATACTATCCGTCCCAAAGTTTGTAGCTCGCTGAATGTATTTAAACACTTAAGTATCGTACTAAGCAAAATAGGTAAATCATGAATGCGGCTGAATGTTCCATTTCTGCCATTATCATACTACTACTACTACTAGTACTACTACTACTACTACTACTGCTACTACTACTACTACTACTACTACTACTACTACTACTACTGCTACTTCTACTATTTCTACTACTATTATTATTGATACTACGAATACTACGTACTATTAATACTACTACGAATACAATGAATACTTCGAATACAAATTAACAATAACACTGGCTACTTATAATGCGCCAAATCCACCCTCTAGAGCCTGCTCAAAGCGACACATTATTATCCCCGGTTCCCGGGTCAATGGACTAGTGTGCACCCAGTACTCATTCTCAACTCCACGGAGAGTATCCAACGTTTAATTCAAAATCTGAAGGAACCTTCATCCTTCTACATTTTACGCGTTCAGACATTCATGACGATTTCCACATGTCTGTCAATGACATTAGTGTTGTCGATATGTCTGTCAGTGACGTTATTAGTGTCGATATGTCTATCAATGACAGTATCGGTGTCGATATACATACGCCGGTTCAGTGGCGACCAATCCACCCAGTATCCGGGGATGACCTGCTGCCCAGACCACTCCAGAGTGCACCGCTATGACCTCGTGTCTGGGTATCTGCTATGTGTCCTGTGAATAGACACGAGAATCAATCATCCCTCGAGAACCTACAAACAATTATAACGTAGCTAGTGTCACAGCGATGTACAAGTGGCCGATCATTAGAGCGCAACAACGCGTTAATGCCAGTGGCGATCAATGTCCATTACGCGACGAATTCGGTCCATAATTCATTATATGGTCATCCTGTTGAAGCGATCCAGGACACACGATAGAATGCAGGTACTTGTCACGAGTCTCAGATTTACCTGGTATTTGTCTATATTTATATACAATGTATCTGGGATTCCGAATATCACACTTCTATTTACGTTGATTGGCGGAAGTGCCTTTGAACATCGCAAACGTGTGGGAAGTGATAGTATGTTCTAAGCTGTCCATTATACAATGTGTGTCAACATGGGGCCACAGTAAGCTTACGCCAGTGGTCAGAAATAGTACACGTGTAGTGTGTGCATTATGGACAGTAAGTGGTGTGCACTTTTATCGAATTTGGGGTGTGTATAAAACAGTCTTCACATTAAACGAAAGTAGAATATTCTACGCACGTCTGTGGTAATCAGATGAAGCGCGGATAGATTTACGTCCATTTTAGTGAAAATAAACTAATTATTTTGTTCTCATTACTAATGCCATCTCTGAAATCAAATTAAAAATGTGTATGAAACATTTCACATTTCGACTGAAGTTGAGGTTCTTGGTTCTGATAGTTCTGGTTGTGGTTCTGGTAGTTCTGGTTATGGGACATATTGATACTCATATATTTCAATTTCGCACGACTCATCCTAATACACAATTGGTTATCAATTACATTTCTCAAATGCTAAAATACCAGATGGTCTAGTCAATTTAACTTTTTTTCTGTGAATTTCCAACCACCCACCGTCTGCCTGGGGAAGGGGGGCTGAGAAATATTAACGACTTATGCGACGTCCATTTTTTTCATCCTGACAGAATACATGTATCAAGACTAGAATAAAGCGACTTCGGAAGGTTTCTACCAACTTCAGACTATGAGGAAGCGGTGATTAATACTTCCCCTAAACACCTGTTATGAAAACAGAGAGGCATAGGTCGAGAAAACAAAGAGTTATAGTATTATAATTAATATCAGTGTCAAGAAGTTAATCCGGGCATTTTGGCGAAGGGCGTCACGTGGAACCAGAAACAAAATGGCGGATGGGACGTGGCGGATGTTAGCACGTTTGGAGAGAGTTTATGATGATGGTTTTTAATGTAAGAAAACTGTCAGCCTGTGTTACTCGGTGTTATACAGCGGACTTCCAAGGGAGTGGTAGCAAAGAGCGTCAAAACTAGACACATTAATAAAAACTTGAATAGTACGTTTAAACAGCGTCATCTTTCTAGGAATGTATTAAAAATACCTTTCAGGAAAACAAATGCTTATCTTACAGACCCATTATACATGTATAAACTTCTGCATTACATACTAATGCCATATCCTGGAAAACACCCTCTTGAGATTAGAAACATTTAGGACGCATGTGGCTATAGACATAATAATTCTGCCACGATTTATTGAAAGTACAATGTCGTTGTTATACTTAAGATGCAAGGCTAGTAATACGTCGCGACTGTGGTGACAAGATTGTATGATCAGAATATGTGATCAGAAAGTGTGCTGGAAGTTTTGTGAACGGAATGTGTGCATAGAATGTATGCTATGGATGTGTGATCATTGTGTGATAATAATATATATTGTCACACTGTTACCAGGGGGTGGTATGGCCAGATGTGATTCGAACATGTGATGAGAGAGTGACATCGAAACGTATGATCACGACATATCATATGTAAAGTCATTACGTAATTATCAATACAGGTTGGCACACGAAGATTATATGCAAGCAATACCATTGCATGGCCCCTATTCACATCACATACTAAATCCAATCTGCGATGGCACCATAGGTACATTTTAATTTTTACATATCTTCTTGACGAAATGTTCTCAAAAACTGTACATAATGGTACCCAAACGAACGTGTATGACATGGCCTTTTATTTTCTTACGAAACCAAATGCTACAAAGTTCTGGCACACTTTCTTGTATGATACATCATCCTGTAAACATGGGAAGACATCCGGTTATGACATGACGGTATTTCACAGGGCATGGTTTAGTGAAAACGCCATAAAAAGTCATGAAATACAGACCAATATATCAGTTAATGCGAACTGGAACAGGGTCGTATAATCTACTGTTATCCATCATCATATGGTTACACGATGTAACCTTGCTATATATAGGTGCAGTACATCGTCACAACGTCAATGGAAAGTCCGTACAGTGGTGTGTAAACAAACTCCATGACAAACGCTATGACAAGAAAAGATCGCCTTGTCATAGACGCCGGTGTTAGCGAAGTTAGACGACGTTATGCGACAAGACATCTTGGCAGAAGGATGTCACTCTGGGTCACGTTTCGGGTCACGCTGGTGCCAGAGGTCACGACATACGTAGCCCGTCTTTATCAGTGCTTGCAGAGTAACCGGACTTTTCTGCAAGCTCTGGGACACTACTTATACACGCTTGTTGACATAGTAAGGACACTGTCTGGAGATTACGTATATAAGTCTCGCTCTGCATGTGGCCATCCTGTAAATAGGACGTGACCCAGTAGGTAACGGATCGTTGCTTGTATGTCGTATGTGTGTAAACATGCCCCCCATATTGATATATTCGTGTCATTTAGCCTGCGGCAGTCTTTCGTGTGATTTATGTAGGCGAGATGATGATTCAATTATTGCAATAGTGATAGATGCATTGCAGGCATAAATATTTAAATAATAGTAATAATAATGGTAGTAAAAATAATAATAGTAAGAATAATAAGGATATAGGCCTACTACTACAACTACTAATATTATTAGTAGTATTATTCTACTACTACTACTACTATTACTACTACTACTACTACTAATAATAATAATAATAATAACAACAATAACAAAAGAAACAACGAAAATACTACTTATACTACTACTACTTCTAATAATAATAACAATAATAAATGCAAATAATTATTGTTGATGAACATTGTTGATTTTATGAATGTCTGTGTTCAATGCAACTATAATAGTAATAATGCTAATAGCAATATCAAGTACATGTGGCTAGCCATTGTCTAGGATGTGGATATAATACGAGGTAGTAAATGGTGAGTGAGTGTGGGAGTGGATCAAAATTGTTTGTAAGGGGCGAGGTGACAATTGACATGATCGCAGGTGAGAAGGCGAGGGGATGGGCATGATCATATTTCTATTTTATCAGATTTACAGAACGCCGCTTGAAGTATGAACAATGAATACGGAACACAATCGGTGAAAGGTAGGAATGTACATCGTAGAAACACACATAATTATACATGCAATAACACATAGACAGATCGAAGAAGCAGAAGAATGAGAAGAAGAAGAAGGCTAAGGAGTTGGTGGAGGAGGAGGAGAAGAGGACGACCAAAAATAAGAAGAGGAAGACGAAGTAGAAGAGAAGAAGCTCATACGACATAATGAAAAAAACATTGAACAAGAAGATGAATAAGAAAAGGAAGGCCAAAAAATACCCCCACAAAAACCCAAAGAAGATGAAGACGAACACAAAATATGAAGAAGGAAGAAGGAAGGAAGGAAAAGAAGAAGAAGCAGAACAAAAAGGAAGAAGAAGAGGAGGAAAATAGCAAGATGTGTGTACTGACAGACAGACAGAGAGACAGACAGACAGACACACATATATAGGTTAGGTAGGTAGGCCTACTACCGGAAACGCCTCTCCAAAAGCCATCATGTACTTTGTTTAATACAAAACAATAAAGACGCTAATCAATGTCTTCGGGCTAAGGAAGACCTAGTTCTTAAAGACGCTGTAAGAGGATTTCAGAATTGCTGTGGTCGTGTGAAGGCCACGTGTCCTTGTTCGACTCTTGGTTTCACTAACTCGACACATCTCTGATCCCGTTATCCCAGACCACAGCATGTGGTATGCGGAATTACAGAGAAAACTACACAGTGTTTTCCGTAGGAGTTCATGTAACACCGAGTTACGACCAAGAAGCGATTTGTAACGATAATATAGGCCAGGGATAGGATTACGCTACAGGGCGACTACTTACGTCATAGATTGATAGACTCGTGCAGAGATATTCCTTGATTATTTTCACACGTATGTATAGTGTATATATTTGTGTGTGAAATTATGCTTTGATGTGCAAGCAAGCACATGACGTATTTAGGGGACTAAGGAGGTAATGATGGTCGTAAGTTGCGAGTGGTCACTGTACCATGTAGGTCATCGTGTGTACGCCGAGGGATGCAAGTCTACCCTGCCATACTATAATACTAGATCTAATAGTGTAGCGTGGAATAGTATCCAGTTGGTTACCTATGATATATTTAATATTTTCATGCGAAGATTGTATTGTTTTGCCGTATCGTATATAGAACTTAATTGTGACATCAAGGTAGACACCATTTATTTAGTTTGTATGTATTTCTTTCTTTTTTTAAATTTGGGTTTAGAGCCACTTTCAAGATTATTTCACTTGTACCACAGCTAGTCAGCTCAGGGCAAAAGGAAACCAGCAAAAAACATTACTTTTTAGCTGACTTTCAATATCGTAACGATACAGTATTCTCAATAAAATACTGGGTATCATTTCTCGAAGCTCTCTTAGACGCTAAGGGAACATAGCACTCTCTTAGCAATGTATTAGCTATCGGCAAAGAGAGTGTTATGGTCCCTTAGCGGCTAAGAGAGCTTCGAGAAACGATACACAGAACTTTAAGTGCATCATAACAATGATGACCACTCGTACCTTACTCGTGGTTCTATTCCGGTCAATCTGTATACTGTATATACTCTAATACAAGATACATGTGTTCAAATTAGTGGCAATCTCCTGCAGAACACTGGGTATCTAGTCTTCGCTTAGCGATACACGCCCAAATTCCTCATTCAGAATGTTTACTGTTGAAAATTATCATATTTCGCTCCGTGGTGACTCGCAACATATCCGTACCAATGTTTACGACTAGCAAATTGACATAAAAAGCGCTCTAACGTAATAACCGTTCAGCGTTTAGGACGTCGAACAAGGGAGGCTTGTGTTCTGATGAACATAAAACCAACAGGTTAGACAGTTTAATTATCGATGCAGTTTTTTGGTGGATTACCTAACTATTTAGAATATGCAGGTGTTTACAGACTATATTGAAAACAAAATGCGCTTTATGTGGTATGTAGGTGTAAGTTATTGGTATAGTAGCTCGGTGGGCATTCCATTAGATAGACATGCATGCTGCAATAGTAGCTACGGTGTAAACTACATACAAGGACTGCATTAACTTTATCTTCGACATTTTATATTTTGCATATTTTATCATCTTTTTCCATCTCTATTAGACGATTACATTTCAATCCAAAGTTGTTCTCAGCTTCCATTTCTGCATCACCTGCTTCATTTCACGTGAAAATGGATTCCCGGGGTGTTTACATCGTTGTGGATATTCCGTACACCCAGGTTATGTTTTTCCTTAGCAGACAGACAGACAGACAGACAGTCAGACAATAGTTTATTTACGTCTCGCCAGTGTACATGTTAAAATGGTACCGTTAAAATATAGCAGGATTCCTCTGCCTGGTACCCTCTGCCTGTTACGCTCTGCCTGGTACCCTCTGCCTGGTACACTCTGCCTGGTACCCTCTGCCTGGTACCCTCCTGGTACCCTCTGCCTGGTACCCTCTGCCGCACCAGTGAGATGCTCTTGCAGTTTGGGCAGCTTGTAATTATAGACAATGGCTTCAGAAAGTAGACGCTATGGTCACTCACACGGTTGGATAGCATTTGATGTATCTAAGAACACATTAAAAGCATCTATCTTTTGGATAGTTCCACGTACGTATCGCAGGCAGTTTACAATAAAACACGGACGGACCGCCGACACACTAATAATCAGATAAGCCAGACCCACAAACATGGAAAGTGTCCATAATACCGTAATTAGTCATGTTAATGACACCTGATTAGTACCCGCTAATCAGCATATCCCGCCCTGGAGGGAACATCATAGATTGTCCAATAACACGAGGTTTAACACGTCATGGAGCTTTCATCTCTGATCATTGTCGTAATTTTATGACTGACAAGTCGTGAGTTTCGCCCGGCGGGAAAGATTTAGACCGTTTCGCATAAAATATCCCAACATAAATACCCATTGTTTGGATAAATTAATTTCTTTACATTTTGCGACAGGTCACAAATAAGCTATGTTCTCAATGCAGCTTTGCTATTTTTATAATGAAGTTAAGCACGTGATGAAAAAAAAATACAGTAAAACATTGCAATAAACAACTGCATGATTAAGAGCAAGACCAGATATAGACATGCAAGCGATATTTAGAAAACCTATCATAATTTACACATTTTTATAGCGGATATGAAATTAATGTTAATGTGTATTCAAATTGTATGTGTGCACGTGTATGCCTACAACCAGAGGCTGAACAAGTCAATGTACATTAAATTAAATAAATTAAGAAGAGCAATGTGTACTTGTGTAATATAAATGTGCATACATTTGCGAAATGGTAATTACTAATAACGTTAGGATAATATTTACCAATCAGTTAATTACCTCAGATATTTATAATTACAGAACACGTGACGTCTTTCCTGAACATTCGTACAAAGTGACAATATGCAAAATATGTGGTATATTACGTTTTAAACCTATATAATTCAAGTTTTCACAAGACAATACATCGGTATTTAGAGGACTACCTTGCATGCATCATCGTAATGCCGAAGTTCTCTTCTGCCGGGGCTATGCATGATGATGTGCGTACACCGAAGAAAAACTGTGGTCTGCGCAATAAGTTTCCTGACGTTACAAAGCTATAAACAACTGCTAGTGTAATCCACGTATACCAATACTAATTTTAATGTCCACGAGTTTTGACAGTAGCGAATGTTGGTCTGACTTTTTTAGATGTGAACATCAGACATTTATGTAATTTGTAGTAGTTTTGCAATGATGCAACAATCGTCAACAACATTCATCAGCACGTCTTGTACATATATTTAACCTTGATAAAGCGAATGTATTACAAGAATGTAAATGATTTAGGTACAAACAATAATCGTGAGTTGTTGTCTTTTAGGAATGTTATTTTAAAAGTCATATTCCTGAATGCTTTTTGTTCATGTGTAGTTTTCATGTAATAGTTAATAGTTATACCCTGATTTCTTCATTATATCCAGTGTACAGCTGCATACGTTTCAGGAAATGTCACTCCAACATGTAAACTTCTTAAACAGGATTTAATACACAGCGTGTCATTGTGGAGCACGTCAGATATTAGCTGATGTTTACAACATGAGAAAAATTAATATGTAATAATTACTTGCTCTGTACTAATTGTCCGTTAAGCGGGTTGTCATTGTGGTTTCTGCAATTATCTCCAAAGTTATTACGATTGACAGTCTTTTTCAATTATTAGTTTCGTTGGATAAATGTATTTCTAATATATAATCATAAACAAATTAAAACTGAAAATTGTAATTCATTGATCAATTCTGATGGTAGAGTTTTGTATTTATCCAAGCGTAACGTCATTAAACATCACATCACAAAACCTCATCATTTCACTACATTGTGTATTATATGTTAACTCTCGTCATTATTCCACAGTCATCAAAATGATGACTGGCATTGCAGTGGCGTGTATAACACAGAGTATATCCCAGGTGGGACCTTCCCATCACGTCACGGTAACCGCCATAGTGGGCACCGGTGTAACCCTTTGTCTGATCCTTGCGTGATTCGATCCCAAATCCCCCTTTAATCATAATAATTATCCCCTTCCTAAGGTGATATGGTACTTTAGCCTTATTTACCTGCCCCTGCAATAAATTAATCTGTATCGCAATAATTGTAATCAAATGTGTTGTGCGAGATTCGGATGGCTTGTCATTTGTTAGAGTGCTATTTGTCTAGCGTTACATGCTACTTCAAGCCACTTTTGATTACTTCGGATGGAATCCCATGGGGTATATTGTCCCTTAACTCCGGGCAGGGTCCCGCTACTGGGACTTAACTCTCGGTCAAAGCGGTCAAAATACTTGGCCAGATGATACTATTTGGTAATTCGCTACGTTAATCAAATTAGCGATCACGAACTCTGTGGATTACGACCTTTGTATTGTTGAAAACCTTTTGTTGATATTGCCAACATTAGTGGCAGAAGTTCATTTTTGACATTTTCATCTATTAGATGCGCTAAGGGGGCTGTATCGTGTACATATGGCAGCGAAAAATCTAACTTACGATATCCCATGGGACCAACAAAGCATTGTTTACACGGAAATGAGATGTTGCACGAACTAGTTTAATTTCTTGGGCGTTCATCTGTCATTCCTAGATGAACATCAAGCCGTCCCACATGGAAGGAACCAATTCTTACTTTACCTTTAAGCACTTCTTTCGAGTAGTTCTATTTACATAAAACATTTTCCCCGAGTATTTATTCCACCTTCGCGAGGGTAAGTAAGGTCTCTATTAGGTTTCGTGTATGGCAAATTTGACACCATGTGCCACTTAAAATATTGATACAACCTAATGAAATTGTCATTTTGCTGCATCGTGCGTGTGTCCTTCCATGAACCTCCTCACAGCAAGGGTCGACCCCGGAATGGTTCCGAGAAGGGATGAAATGACGTCATTATGTTCACTTGGCGCCACCTAGGATGGTCGTAAAAGAGTCCTACACATAAGGACACTTAATGCGAACCGAATCTACATCGCACGCCGAGACCCGGTCACGTGGTCAGGTCACGTGTCGAAGTGGTAGCACTGGCCTATGACCTTTGCACAAGTCATTTTGGAGTAATATAGATAGATGGGTTCGGAGATTCCGTACATCACTGTCTGAAATTGAGATGTTACACAGTTGTGCAATGAACATGATATTTTTTTGCAAAAACGGTTAAGTAAAATATATATTTTTAGTTAAAGTTATCTGATAGTCATTCGAGATTTAAGTTGGTTATCTCTTCTTTGGCGAATACCAATTAGAGAACAGGAAATAAGTAATCAAACGAAGAAAATCGGACATTAAATTTTCTAAAATATCAATATCTAGCCATGCTTCCTACGATTCATTCAATCATTTGGTACTTCAGATGTAGACCTACATTCAAGTAAATGTATTATACCTCAATCAAAGAAGAACCCAACTGATGTGTTGCTGTAATTGAAGACATGCTTCCACAGTGATAACAGAGGAACTTCTCAACAAGAAACGCAGAGAATATAGGACCACAAATTGGCTTGCCTGCTTCTAGCCACGCTGTGGGCACCGCTAACCACATCAACACTGTAAAGTCTTATTTACGATCAACGATGACAAATTTTCGCGCCTAGAACCCCATCATCTGGTGATGTTAATATTGCGAAGTGTGGAACATTGTTATAAATCACGTTAATAGGATGTTGAACAAGGCTATGTTGTGTATACATAAAATGTGTAAATGCCGATCAGGGGATTGACAAATGTCAAAGGTTAACGCCCAAAGTTACCGCCATGTTTATACGGTTCTCGCTGGCAGACGACACTAGAAGGCAGATTTCACGCCATTAACAAGGTCAACAGTTATAAACTTAAACTAAGGGTGTGATCCTTGGGCTGTATTTCGCGTAATTAGATCAGCGAAAGTACCTTCCTTGCAGCCAGAGCTGGGTTCATAAAGCCAATGAGACATGTTCCTATTGTTAATTTTCCTACTGTAGACTTCAGAAACACTTGATAGATTATATTCTGAGACACGCCGAGCTGATATTCATCTAAGATGGAATCTGGAAAATAATACACTACATGTTTAGTATCTATATAAGCAACTATTAAACAATACATAGCTGGTTGTGATATTTGATGGATGTGGTCAAGTATTAACTACATACATGAGACTATTTTCCAGTAGTACATGTGTTTTCTTGTCATTTTCTTCATCAAACTTGTCATGTCGTTTCCTGTCTTACATCGTAACGTCCACGAAATACACACATGAATACAAACCCTTTTAAGCCCCAAACTAAAGATTTCATTATTTTGTATACAAATTGAATTGTTCACACGTGAATATGTTGATTTGGAAAATAAAAAATATTCGTTTTATTCCTCCCTATCAACCAGGTTGTAACAGGTAAAGAGATATATAATTATAACGATGTTTCCCTCAAAGCCTCCAAGACCTCGTGTCGAGTGAAGCCCCGCAGACCTCGTGTCAAGAATACCTCGTGTCGAGAGCACTGACTACCAGTAGGAGAGATGTGCAGTGATGGCCACTGGCGAAGTATGCAGTAATAACAACAGTCAAGAGACAAGAGACAATACTAAAACTACGTGTGTGTATCACAAGGTCATTTTCATTTTTGTCAGAGTTGAGCATTCTTCAATGTCACATGAAGGGATTATTATTTATGTAACATAGAAACGTGTTACCTGTTGTATGGGTCCCGATGGATATGTGTGTAATTTAGATCTCTGTGATGATTCTGCAATTAATATTTTATTATTATTAAT
>JAUTBZ010133335.1:0-13809 GCA_032361785.1 Lepetodrilus galriftensis
CATGTTATTAGATCAAGTAATATTATTTAATAAAGAAAAGTATATAATTTAATATTTTTAAAAATATTGATGGATTCGATCCACTATCCAGTGGCAAACGCCTGTGATTTGAGTTTCCCACTGATAGCTCCGATTTGCTGCGCAATCTGCAGAAGTACCGATGCAGTTATAGCGATCTATCGATACCCGCGTCATATACCGATACGTCATCATGGCACTCCAGCGTATAGGCTTACGTATTGCATTCAGGACTCGTTCTAAGCCGTACAGCGTGGAACGAGTCATGAGTGCAATAAGTACCACTGCCATGGTGTGCGAGGATGACCGATACGTTTTCAAACGATTGATAGCTCGTCAACGCAGCGCAATCCATCGACGGATGGTAGGCCTATGTGTAACAGTGCCGACAGTGCCATAAAGTTGCGATAATACATAATAGTGCGTTAGGACAAGAGTATATATATATAAAGCAACATTATTTCTCATTTTAGTTAGTTTTTTCTATGCCATGGCAGTCCTACGGTAGTGCGTGGTAAGTTGAACACATGGGCAGCTGATTCGTTCAAATATCGACACACCGGCGCTTTCTTCCATTCGAGATAATTTAAACTGCAATTGAATTCTAAGCAACTGGGTCGCCAAAGGATGCCATTACGTTAGCTTGTCAAACATCGTAAGCCCAGATGTCTATCTGATGGATTAAAGTCACTATTTAAAACGTTCACCAGATAATGCAAGGAGATCGATTCTAGGACTTTTTTCTTCCATCGTGCCAAGAGTAGGTTAATTACCCTCTTGAAGGGAGTGATTTGGACAGCCATGACAGTGAAGTGAAAAGACAATTAATAGAAGACGGCGTTCTATTGAAAATACCACTCAAGGGAAACGAGCACGTAGCGTCCGTATATTTTCACATCATCACCATCTATAACTGCCAATTATCGAACCGAAAACATCTAATGAACTCCGTTATGAACCCTTCTATCATGTGACGACTCTCATGCATTGATATTTTCCAATACACGACAAATATTTATACAGCAATCGGCGTGTTTACAATAGTAATACTGTAAATTAACGCAGTGGCTGTAGCAGTAGTGGACCGGAAGTGACCTGTTTTCGAGCAGGGACTTGGAGTCAGAATGCTATCGACTACGACTTTGATGGAGGAGAGTTCCTAGAGGCTGGAGAGATCGTAGCTAACGATTGGATCCCTCTCACAGTCAGTGTGGATCCTCGCCGCTAGATGGCGGAGGGAATTAGTGTCGCCAGAGATCGATTTTCCTTTTCCCCACTGCATCCACGTGACTTGCGACTAGCACAGATTTGCCGGGGAACTTGCCGCGATTAGTTGTAAAGAAGATGCATTCACAAGTTTATTAAATAAGAAGCGGCGAGCAGTGTGTTAAGTTATTGCGGGATACTGTATCCAGGTGGTGACACGGTGATGGACGACTGCTAGAGCTTCCAATGCGGTAAGTTGCAGTCTTCTATCAATATCTAATCAGCGGAAGTCCAAGACAAATCTCAGCAACTGATCGATAGATTTAGAGCTGGACAAATAATCGATGATGACCAGAGAAGATTTGTGTGTGCCATCTCGGGAAATCAAGTCTTACGACTGGTAATTTGCGCTCCCGTCGTAAAATATAATAACAGGTCGTTTGGTTAAGATGAAGGAAACTTTAAGCATTTCATCTCATTTCATCTAAATTGCTGTCACGCCCCGAATATTAGATAAAATAACATATTAGTATTCCTGCTGTGTTTCAATATGCTGAAACAATATTAATATAATAAAGTGGCGGTCGTTCAAGGAAATTAAATTATATCGACTTGGTTTGAAGGTTAGACAGTTGACGTTTACTTACATTTTCTCTCTGAGATGCTCAATGCTTAAACCAGACTATTTTTGTTGCGAACTCGTTTAGCTGTAGAAACCTGGTAGTCTGCCACTGAAAGCAGCGTTCTTGTTGTCCATCAATAGTACAGACGTAACCTCACGAACATGAGGTTAGCGTTATAGTCAATACAGTAACTATATTAAAATTAGACGAAGTTATGACTTCATCCAAGTAGAACACTGCACCAATGGGAATTGCTATAGCCTACTACTGAAGCAATATATTCTATAATAAATAAGTTATCTGGAGGGTGCTCATGTGTAAAAGCCATATCCTCGGTATCCACGGATGTTTTATGGCATGCCTGGCGGTACCTGTTGGGGTCTGAGTGTGTTTTCTCTAATATGATGGTTCACGCGGCTGGCAGCCTATGGCTAGTTAATAGAAGAAGCAATCCGCCTATTGATGTTACCGTGGACGAGGCGGTCAGTATAGGTTGTGACCAGTGGTGCTGATGAAGGTTTCCCTATTGCGGATGAGAGGCGTTGCTATTATATGGACATTCATTAAACGAGAATGGACATCTGAATTAAGCGGAGTTTGCAGAAGGTACCGAGCCGTGAGTTGACGAGGTCGCTGGTTCGTGATTTCCCTGGACTTTTCTTCATTGCTTACGGGTTAATCTCAATGTTCTTAACTATCTATTGATGCCTGTGCTTAAAGATGTATATGTAATTTGAATGCATAACTCATACACGTCAGTAGACATGTCAGGTTAATGTAGCAGGAGCTGGTGTCCTTGAAAAGCAATAGGTCTGGTTCTTGCAAATGTAACAATATGCCATAGCCATGTTCCGACATTGGTATTTTCTCATGCACTGAACCATAGCAATATCTCACGTTAATATACTAAAAGTACAGAAGTAAGAGCTAAATGCTTATGCTGTGCGTAGAGTCTAGCTTTCTGTACAAATGCTGTTCTATTATAATATCATAACTATCAACTTGGATACTACCTACTAATGTTGATGACCTAAGACTGGGGTTTCATGCTGAGCTGTAAATCACCGTCAATGGGGAGATAATCACCGTATTGAATAGAATACAATCGTCATGCATGCCCAGCGGAATGAGTTACACAACACATATTTCGCAACACAATGGCACCGCTAATATGGGGATAAATACGTGCCTGTCTGTCCGTGAGTGTGCAAGGTGTATAGGCCTAGTCACGTCACATTGCTCCAACCAGAAACGTTTAAATGATTTATCTTTATAATTGACTAAAATGGTGCATAGGCTAAAATAAAGGAAAGGAAACCATGGCATCGTTTCTCGAAGCTCTAATATCTACTACAAGACCATGAGGACTCTCTTAACGGTATGTAATGCATATAATAATGCATAATAGGGAAGTGTGCACTTGCGAGAGCGTTATGGTCTCATAGTGGATATCAAAGTGGATACCAATATCAGTAGTCTATATATCCAAACACGTATTCTTCGACCGCTACGTGTCCAAAGTGACGGCTATGTACAACTATGGTATTTATTAGCTTGATCAAAGATCATTGTACTGTATACCTGTTCTTTGGATTGACCCACTGCATTGACCATCATTCAATAAAGTAGTTGTTAATAAAACAATTTACCTTCATAATTATACAGTAGGCAGAAAGCAATAACATTATTATTATAAATTAAGCTAAGCATACGGAGCGTATTTAGAAAGCTCCTATCATTGATTACATTCGTTATTTCCTTGATAAATCAAGTGAAGACGTGAAAATAATTGCCATGCAAGGAAAACAGAGGATAACTGTCATACACTCTCCTGATCGATGCATAGTTCTAGCCCGACAAAGGACCGGACAGTCGACCATGACTGACCCAAATGTAAGGTCAGCAAGCACGTGATTCAGTTAGCACTATCCCCGCCCTCAATGTCCACAGGCCTAGCACCAACACAGAGAAACTGGACGCCCTTGAAACATGTCCAGGAAAGTGTGCGCTGGCGGGGCCTACTTCCTGTTTGCGTTGCGCATGTCGTCTTCTTTTGAGATGGAAACTCGTTACCAATCAGCGCTTGCTACACCGCACTGGCCTGGTTCCACGCCATTAGTGAGTGTCTTAACGTATTTCAAGAGGTGTGTTTTTTTATGTCCCCGAGGGGATTATTAAGAAAATCTCTCTGAGAATCCTTTCACACTAAACTGTCTAGTTTAATTTGGTATCGACTATCTAATAGCGATCATAGGAGAAATAACTACCAAGTGGAAGGAAGAGAAAATTCTTGAGGTGGGGATCCAATTTCTGCTTATTGAAGGGAGCTGCGTTGTTTGATGGGGACGGTACCATTACAACACTATGCGTTCACTAAGATACGTTTCTTCCTCGTGGCTTTTTTAAGGAACCGTCATTAAAGGTCGTGGGTATTTTTTACCTAACTTGCCAGTACAGACAGAGTAGGGATCCTATTACTAAAAGTCAAGTACAAGTGAAAAACGTACAACCCCAATTCCAAGACTTGTGTAGGTAATTACGGTATCTCTGTCAAGTGGATAGCACGCGATCCCAACTAGGAACTTGACCCTTAATCAAAAGCAATTATGGCGTATATATGATATTCCAAGCAAAATGTTCCATTTGTTTTCATTGAATGTATCGATCGACATTTGTGCCTTAATGCCTAAATATTGAAAATACCAAATACTTTAATAATAATAATAATAATAATAATAATAATGAGGAGGAGGAGGACGATGACGACGACGATGATGATGATGATGATGATGATGATGGTGGTGGTGGTGATGATGATGATGATGATGATGATGATGATGATGATGATGATGATGATGATGATGATGATGACGATGATAAATTATTATTCATAATACTAATACAAAATATAATTTGTGAATAATAATACTTTGATACAAATACGTACACTTATTTAGAATAAAACATACATTTTCTGTTCTATATTCATATTTAATAATGATAACACTACAACGAGTAAAAGTATAATAAACATGCCAGTCTGCAATAGTATTACTATTGTTTAACGTGTTTTTAATAGTGGCTAATAATATCGATGATCAATATTGTAATGTCTATTTGTTTGGAAGCTTAACGATTGCATAACTTGAGTTACGATACACTAATAATGAAACTCGAGTATCATGACATTATCAGGAAACTATAACGTCACTCGTAACAGGTGCCCATTGCACGACGCTCATGTAGGCTACAACTATTGTAACGTCAACGCTTTCTATTGTGGCGGGAGCCCAGTTACAACTATTGTAGCACTACAAGAGCGTCGTGCAACAGGCACCTGAATTGTAACTTTCACTAATCGATTTGCATTCTAACCGAATTCAACTGATTTTGGTGTATCAACAACAGGAAATAACCATACTGACAGCGCTTCGATGCACATTTGTGTTTGGTGTGTCAAAGGTATATTCACTCATTCTAATACCTTAGTAAACGTTTTGAGTACTTCAAGCTCAGATGTTATTTGGGGATTTGTGAACAAAACTTTGAGTTGAGCACAAAATTGTGTTCAGAAAAGTTTCATAATCTCGGGGCCTCAGGTTAAAAAGACTCAATTTGCATGTGTGTGTGTGTAAAGATGTGTATCTGCACTTGCAAATTCAGCCTTTTTGTCTGTAAGTGTTATCATCTTGATGTCAACATACCAGAAATCTTGAGTATCTTAATTGGTCTTGGGTTTCCACTATCTCCATCCATAGCTCGTATTTGTGGAACTAGTTGTGTGTTCTAGACAGACATAAAAAAAGTATTAAAGAGAAGAATTAAAGCAAACAGAACATGATGAAGTAAAGTAGTAATTTGAGAAACTGATACGAATTGAATAATAACTAGTTCTTATTAAACACCAATCAGGTGTTGTTGCTGACCAATGGGACGTTTTCATCCACGTAGAGTGTGATTGGTATGTTGAGGAACTCTGGGGGTGTGTCCTGGGTATCACCAACATTGATCAGCACATTGGCAGACGCGGTCAAGGATGGCCATAATACTTGATTCTGGGATAAATCCTGAAATTAACAAGTAAGATTATATCAGCGTCAGTTCATGTGTGAATTTTACCAGGATAAATCAAGGCTAATATATGTGCGTATTCATATGAACTCCAAGCCAGGTACTAGGACTTATTGTTACAAGCCAGGTACTAGGACCTATTGTTACAAGCCAGGTACTAGGACTTATTGTTACAAGCCAGGCACTAGGACCTATTGTTACAAGCCAGGTACTAGGACTTATTGTTACAAGCCAGGTACTAGGACATATTGTTACAAGCCAGGTACTAGGACCTATTGTTACAAGCCAGGTACTAGGACATATTGTTACAAGCCAGGCACTAGGACCTATTGTTACAAGCCAGGTACTAGGACATATTGTTACAAGCCAGCTATTGGTACTTACTGTTGCCTGAAGGGTCAAGAGGTATGACTTCTTCTTTTCAAAGTCCAAATTCTTGTTCAGATAGATGTGAGTCATATATTCACCGTCTGCAAGTGACTCTGAACGCACAGAAAACATTTCACAGGCAAGAGCACTCTGTAAACAACAACAAAATTAATATTATTGTCATTAATATACAAAGTGAAAAATAGTGAAATTAGAAAGTGGCTTACCAATTATTTCCTGTCATTAACATTTGAGTGAATTATTGTATTTGTCTAATAATTCGAACGGCTACAATGATTTTTTCTCCTGTTTTAATTATTCGGGTAATTACGGTACCTGTACAATACATTAGCTATCAGCAAAGATTTCTCTATCGCAGTACCTCCAGATTATTGCTGTCGTTGTCTTTACACGTGATAGTTACACGAGCATTATCAGCCGTGTCTATGTCCTTGATGGAGATGTTGTATAGGACATTCTGTGTACTCGGGACTGTATTCTGAAACAGAAAACACATTTTTTGTCTTTTTTTAATTTTCATATTTTCACAGTTATTTCCATATTTTCATGGCTTTATTATGTTACTGCATGAGCAAGAGCGCTTGTAAAGTAAGTATTCTGTGGTGATGTAAGAGAGGATCGTGCTCGATCACCCTGGGATTCGAACCCAAGTTGCTGGATTGTGAGGCCAACGCTCTACCTACTGAGCCAGAGAGGTAACCGCTCTGGCCGAGACCAGTAGGAGCATTGTATATCATAACCAGCTACATTCTCCCCCTCCACATGGTAACTCGTCCTGGTGTTACTAATCCAGTTACTTTGACCTGAGCCACTAGCTAGTGAGCTAGGAATTCTCAGTCCAACAATGCATAGAGAAGTTCACCGGGAACAACTTGATTATACGTTGGGTACCATTGTAACAGAGGATCATATGCCGATCACCCTGGGATTCGAACCCGAGTTGCTGGATTGTGAGTCCAACGCTGTACCGAATGAGCCAAACGGGTAAACCCCTCTGGCCGAATCCAGTAGGAGCATCTTATAAAGTTATAACTCAATCTGCAACACTAGCACAGGGTTCGAGAACGCCCATCTGTAGACCTACTTAATTCCGTTCAGGACTCACTTCATGTGGTACCTCTGGCACACATCTAGAGGGAAACTTCCGTCTTTTTGCGCGAGGATTGCGCGGCCCTGGCAACCAGGAAATAACTGCCATGATGGAGCATGCCTTTAATTAATAGCTAATGTCCTAAAATGAGATTATGTGACACTTTTTGCAAAAGAATTGATTTCAGTGGCTGTAGACGTCAATTGTGGAGTTCCTGTTATAGATTGTTGAGTATTGGTAACAAGAAACACGTACAGCATTGCCTAGCAATACATAACACTGTAATAGACAAACCAGTTACCTACCTATTCATAACGGCGGATAACTAGTATTCCTATCTATTTTGAAATGAATTATTCACGCCCTCCAACTGATATGATCCATAAAATGAATACCGGCTTAATAATAGCGAGTGTCCGAAACAATAGTCAATACACAAGGATGGGATTGAAAACGTGTTAATTACCCGGATGTCTTGTAAGACGAACACGTTATTCCTTTATAATATTACGAATTGATGCACTTTTAGTCATTTTATTATTGCATTTTAATTCAATTAAATCAATAATATTTCAAAATGGAAATTATAAATCTTCAACGATTCTGGTTTTTAATTAATTCAGCTATATATCTATATATATATATATATATATATATATATATATATATATAGTTGGCGGGATCTACTTGTCAACATGTTAATAATGCAGACCAATGTAATTAAGTTAATTGAGAGATGTACATGAATATTCAATAAAAAACCATAAAGATCATAACCAATGTTATGTTATCATAGAAGAGAAGTAACAATAATACACAACCTTGCGGGACACCAGCATTAAAACCGCATTATTTGGTTAGCGCGCCTTCTACAAACACAGGAACCACGAACCTGAAAGTTGACCTTGGATTGCATCGATTTATATCCGTCTTATATCCGGCTTGTAGCTATGTCAACTGTTCTGATGCACAGAAGAATACCCAGCGATATATGACTGTCTCGTCTGACTGTAACTCTCCTGTATTGGCACTGGGCCTTTGGAAGAATACATCGCTTACTCTGTATGTGGAAGGAGCTTTAGAAATATGCACTGTTTCTTAAACCTGTCCACCGCAGAGAAAACTATACAAGTATGCACTGTTAGGTGATCATACTGTAAACCATTGTAAAGTTGTTATTACATGGTAATGCTAACATTTAAACAACCAAAATACCTCTCAATATCGTCGTTATTGGCACAGATCATGTCCGCCTGTAGCTCGAGGGGTTATTAATACATAGGCCTGTATAGTTATGGTTAATGTTTTATTATTGGTTCATTACGTACTTTAATTTATTGAATAATATAGGTATAGGTGTTCAACTTGCTGCAAACTTTGTCGGGAACACTTATTCGTGTGTATTGTAGGCCTATACTCTCTCTCTCTCTCTCTCTCTTTCTCTAACACACACACACACACACACACACACACACACACACACACACAGCCTGCTTGAATCAGAGTTGATCGTGCTGTAGAGTGACTGTTAGTTCTGACTATTACAGCTGTGTGATGTACTGTTCAGTCCGCTTTCACCTACATTGAGTAAACACACAGTCGCTGATCAAGCCGCTGTGTCTTCATCAATACACCCGACAATAGACTCCTACACAGTCCTGTCGATTTCCATTCAGTGTTGTGTGCTAGTCCCCTGTTTGTATACCTCCGTTGTCAGGATCAATCCATTGGGCGGCAGAATGAAGAACACCGGCCGTGAAACATGTGAAGTTAATCTTGTGCAAGTCGGCCATCGCTAGCACTGACGATATTCCGTCTATTGGTGTGTGCATACAGAAGAGAAGTGTACCGTTAAATATACAGAAAACAGGCCTTCATCCGTCATGTACATGCATGAACGCGAGCGCTCGGTTTAAACGAAATTCCGTCTTTTTGAGGAAAGAGAAATTGGGTTTAACGCTAGTAGTACTCGCAAGCGATCGCTCTCCTGTGCAAGGACTCCATATCGCATCCACCCGGCAAATGTGTCATATACCCCGGACAGGCCGTCTCTATGTTTAGCCGGGGTGATCGTCACAACACACCCGTGTCGTACGGTCAACCGATGTGAGCCACGAGATTTGGGACAGTCATACCGTCAATCTGCACTATTCTAGGAAAGAAACACGTGACAATATGACATATCTATACATACGGTTTTGGATAGAGAGGATGGGTTGTCTGTGAATGGGGTGGACACGGTGGATATGATATCTACAGGAACACTCGGCGGGACTGACTAGAGGTAAACATTATGAAATCTTCTGTCATCATATTGATCAGCATAGAAATCGATGAGGTGTAGCCGACGATATTTCACCTGTTCGTAACTTGATGTGTATGTGATGACTTGAACACAGACACGGCATATTATCTAGATAACATATACTAGACTTCAATAATAGTCTACTGGGTTATACGGCAATAATATATATACGATATAGGACGTCCCGGTATAGGCGTGTATACACTGTTTTCCGCTAAGAAACAACAGCGCTCTCTTTGCAGTGTATTAGCTATACGTATCGGCAAGGAGAGCGTTATGATCTCTAGTGGCTAAGAGAGATTCGTGCAAGGACACCCAGGTCGACATTCATGCTCATAGAGGGATGTTGTGTACTAGTATTAGAGAAGCCATTAACATAGAAGAATGAATGTTATGAATATACAATGAAAATAAAATAGGACTGAGAATACATCCTTGTCTAACACCAACGGTGCAGTTATTATGTCATTAGTCCCGAGACAGGCAGTAAGCTGTGTGTATAGCTACTCATATCCACGTGTGTGTGTGTGTGTGTGTGTGTGTGTGAGTGTGTGTGTGTGTGTGTGGGTGTGTGTGTGTGTGTGTGTGTGTGTGTGTGTATGTGTGCGTATGCTTGTGTGTGTGTGAGTGTGTGTGCGTATGCTTGTGTGTGTGCGTATGCTTGTGTGTGCGTATGCTTGTGTGTGTGAGTGTGCGTATGTGTGTATGCTTGTGTATGTGTGTGCGTATGATTGTGTGTGTGCGTGTGTGTGATTGTAGGCCTACTAGGGGGAGGGAGGTCCGCACTGAATAAGTAGGACATACTATACATACTATTAGTCACAATAACAATAACAACGGGATCTGTTCCCAAGTATATACTATCTGACTTATACTAGAAGTAGAATGGATGGCTCGGGGTCAGTTACTATCTAGCGCGGTGTGCGACATACATGTACATACCTGGCTGATATCTATTTACTAGTACATGTATAAGGAAGTAATGCTTGAACTTTTGTGAACAGCCGAAACTGACTTTACCAGCCTGAATGTTCTTCACTATAACGCCAATAAGCTAAATTACTAAACATCATATACACTGTACTAGTTTAGTATAATAATAAGATGCACATTATATAATATTGCGTCAAATCCACGCCCGAAACAATGCAAAATAGCACTGGCATTATTAGATATAGATTTGTCAGAAATAGTGGACAAGTGTCTATACATTGGAAGAGTAGTATACTGTTACATGTTGATACCTGATCTGTTCAAAGTACGTTGATAGTTATTGTATGTTGTAGATCGTGGCCCTATACCGTAAACCCTGTCGGCGTAATTATAACCTGATCAAGTTAGTGAAAATGCAGCGTTATGAGCAAGCGTTCGAGAATCTATTGGGCGCAATATTAAATACACAATACATGTACAGTCATTAATCTCATTATTATTATTGTTATTATTATTATTGTCTCAAATTTGATCGTTTACTATGATATCTACGTCATACTCTATAGTAAGCACTATTTTACTGGTATGCACAACATATATTACAGGTTACTGGTATATTACGGGTATGCCCTATATATACTGAAATAAATATTTAAGGGAACGCATGTATTGTAACACGACATTGTTGCTAAGCGGTTCTATAACCTTTCCAATAGGGCAAATATGCCAAAATTTCACAGTAATCTTTCTTTGATCGTGTAGAACATGATACAATTAATAAATTACCCATAAATCACAATGTGATCTTTATTAAGGTAAATTTGAAACTAATACGCTCCATATATCCAAACTATAGAGGTTGAATGCATTTTAAAAACATATTTTAAACTGTTTATATGACTTGATTGCATGCCAATACTCAGGAATTCACTAAAACGCACGAGATGCGTTTAATCATCCAAAACTGTTGCTTTTTCAGCCAAATTAACACTACAAATGTATTGACATTTCCGAATGATAATCGCTAATGACCTCTATAATCATCTGATAAATCGATTTCAGATGAAAATCATAATTCGCTCCATTATATTCAATATGGAGCGAATTATGATTTTCATCTGAAATCGTCATCACAGGTAGTATATTACTGATCTTATCGACTATTATGCATTGTTCAATGGCAGCCATCTTGGATGTATAGTTATGTCCAAGTGAAAGAATTATCATTACATATAGGTTCACAGCCAACTCAATTAATTGATAATTATAAATGGAAACAAATCGAGGGAAATACAATATGCTTGTTGCTATATTTCCACGCGTTAATGGCGGCTATCTTGGATTTTCATCATTCCAATTGTATTTAAATATTGCTCGCAGGTTTACTGCAACATTTATCGATAATATAGAAAGCGAATTTAAACCCCAATTCAAAAATATATACATACTTTTATTTGTACTTAAAATAGACATATTTTCGTCCTTTTATGGTCGCCATCTTGATTTATTTGTGTTTTATTGGAAAATTCATAGCTGCATTAGATTCGTTGTGCTCGAAAACATATAAAACTACCTTTCGTTCATGTTTCTATCTGATCTAGTCACGACAATATGAGGAACATACTAGTAGATTGTCTCCGATTCGGTGGCGGCCATCTTGGATTTAGCCTCCTAGCACAAATTGCTCAAGGGTGACACGATGTCATCCGGCAGTTTCTGACTATATAATACCCCAAACATCAATAATTAACAATAACAAATAACTTTAGACGCAAAAAAATAGGTTCGGTGGTACTTCTGCTAAATATAGCCAACTAAAATATAGCCTGTGACAATCGTAAGAACAATCTCTAAACACTTACGTAACCTTACATATCGCCAGCGTAATTTTCTGTATTCAACCACAGGCACTTGAATCGGGCCATTATATTTTTTAATATATACTGGATCTATATTTTTTTAATATTTATTTTCTTAATGTACTTTTATTTAAAATATATTCTTTTAAAAAAAAAATTCAAAAAATGATTTTTTTTTATTTTATTCAAAAACGCCATCGACGGCATATATATGCCGTCGATGGCGTTTTTTGAATTATTTTGTTTACAGAATATATTTTAAATAAAAGTACATTAAGAAAAAAAATATTTAAAAAATATAGATATATGTTTAAAAATATAATGGCCCGATTCACGTGCCTGTGATTCAACTACTGATAACAAACACTAGATACTATCGTTTTGGAAAGGATAATATCAAAGTACAACAAAAGATATTCGTACAAACTAATTTTGTCCGTCATATTTTTGCTTACATGGTAGATTTAGGGCCCACCATGCACCCAAGCAGAGTTGTACCATTTTGTTCAGGAGATCCCCACCGTTTTTCAATGGCCGCCAAAATAGACTTTTTCACATATCAGCATATAAGACTATAAGCTTATGATTGGGGGAGGGAGGGGGGTGGGGTGGGGTGAAGGTGGGCCCTGCCAGCCCATGGACTAATACTAGTACAAGAAGATAGGAACGCGAACACATCGTAGAGTAATACATACTTACCCAATCGATTAGCTTGACATCGGGACGTGTTTGAGCTTCTATTGCCAATGCAGCATCCTATTACATAGATCAGCCTATCACCTGGGGCAGCCTCTGTAACATGTGGCGCACGTGGCGTAATGCCTATGTCACATTTGCCACGGCGGCCGTAGGTTTTTTAATTTCTGCGGCCAATAGCAATTTATTTATTTTATTTTTTATTTTATGTTTTAATTTTTTTTTAGAATAACAATTCTACTGCTGCCGCAGCATTCCCACGGTCAAATCCTGTAGCAGTCATATAATGTTAAAAGGTAGCCGCGTGGTGACAGAAAAACTGTGGCCTCCGTACGGCCTTTGAAGTGATGACGCACGGCCGCCTTACGGATTGGACAATTTTGTTCAAAATATATTATTATTTGTATTATGGTGAAATTATGAGCCCCCTCTAAAATGCACGTTGAGCCCCCCTAATCTGAAAGTCTGGATCCGCCCCTGACTGTGAACATTGACCTAACAGGTATGCAATACTCCTATTGCGCTAGTCTTCTATAATATTGATATAAACAATATTCTTATCCTCACCCGGCTTGCGGGGGGGGGGGGGGGGGGGGGGGGGGGGGGGGGGGGGGGGGG
>JAUTBZ010133346.1:0-29914 GCA_032361785.1 Lepetodrilus galriftensis
TACGATCCTTTGTAACATCGTATTAAGATTTTCTTTGGATTTGTAGTCACTTCTATGCATAGACTTCTGTTAGCTTAGCATCGGAACTCCTAGTTTTAAATGATACTCTTCGATTCACACATTTACAAAGTAATATTGAAGGTCTAGGATGTGTTATAATCAAAGAATCTATTTAAAGGCATAATATAAGCAGATGTTTAGTAAATAGTACTATGATTGTAGTGAATAGTATGAGCTGTTGGGAGAGGGTGCGCTGATTGTAGTGAATAGTATGAGCTGCTACTACCTACTTCCGCTTCTACTGAAACCACTGATAATAGACACACAAATTTAGATCTGGGTGGCGGGTTTCACTGGAGATTTGTCAACCATACAGCGGTGGAAAGCTTTTTGGAAGTGTCAAGTGAACGTAAGAACTAGTCCAGAACAACCAGAAATATCTATGATATTAATGCAGTGATATGATCGACTGCAATAAATGTTATCTAGACTATTTGTTTTTCATTCCATAAATTTTTTTATTTATGGAAAGTAGTGTATCTATTTGTTTTCCACACGTGACATGTCAATTAGATGGAAGACATTACAGAACATAATTTAGTATCATGTCAGCGCATTGTGTCACTGTGTGCATGTCATGTTCTCGATATGACTGTCTGTGGCGGAAATAGGTGAGGGTGGTTGGAATAGTTCTAGGCTATGTGTTTTTAGCAGTTTAGTGCGATTATGTAGTAGGTCACTGAGCAATATGAAGCGCGTGTGGTTTACTATAGACGTATATTATCTACATTGTGCAGATATACGGTTGACTTTAATTGTAAAACATTATTTCTACCACCCACCACACAAGCTCAGATTCTCAGGTCGGTCTTCATATTAGAATTTAGAGTTACGTCCCTTCTTAGCGTTTACGGCAGTGTCACTTGTGGTGAGATTACTTCTTCCGGGGGATAGCTATACTTTAATTTAAAGGTATAATATCACATATATTTATGGTTGTTTTGGACTGGTTGTCAGATATAACGGCACAGTACATTCACTTGACATACATAAAATCATGTTTGTACTTCCAAAAACCCTTCCACCGCTGTTTGGTAAACAAATATCCAATGCAACCCCTTGGGCCGGTATTCATAAAGGGGCTTTAAGTTTTGGACTTAAGTCTGAAAATTTAGATTTAGCTGAGCCACAGACAAGTCTTCAATCATAAAAAGGCTCAAAAAGGTCTTTAGTATGTGTTTTGTAATTTCCGGCAATATTCGCGATCTTTAACAAAGTGAGTTACGCTTATAAATGTGCATTTGCATTGTCATTGATGGTGAATATTGGTGATGATGACACCACAATATAAAAACAGTTTGGCAGCAATTGACCTTTCAAGTCATATGCCTGAATTGACCAAGCACAACTATTTGAAGTGATGTCTCCTAGAAAGAAATATTGCATTTATGACAATTTGTATAAATTGTTGCCATGGCAATCATGATATGGAGGAGGCCAATCCGTGCAATTCATATTTGATTAATTCGATGATATTAATGTATTAGTCATATAGTAATACTAAGTAATTATATATTGAATATCAAGTGCGTAAAACGTAAAGCTTAAGGTCACTATAGACTAGGCAAATTTTATCGCCGCAACAGTGTTGCTGCGATATATGTGTTGCCTATAGTATATAGTGAAAAATCGCTATTTAAATAAAGGCATAGAATACTATCACAGAGTGGTGATCTATATAGTGGTCTAGAACGGTTTTACCTGAAAATATTAAATACATTTGTTTTGACTACACAAGTATTTTATACAAACAGTTACTTATTCCACACGTCTCACTAGTTATCAATAGTTTAGTATTTATATTACTATTTATTAATCATCTGGACGTTCCCATAATATTTGTGCCAGTGGTCTTGAAAGGTTACTTTGACCGTGTTCAATGCTTAGAGTTATCTCCCCTAGTCTGGAAAGTAGAGGAAATGCCAGCATTTTACCAATGATATTTCAATGACTATTCAATGAAATAATATATAAATATATGGTTTAAATATATCATGTATAGATACAAAGAGTTGTACTTGTATATATAATACTCGCACACATTATACTTTATCATCTAGTGTTTGTTATCAGCAGCCTAATTCAGAGTTCAATACAACATATTACGTTGGTGCCAGGTAACGTAGAGATCATTTCAGGTTTTAAGACATGGATTAAAGTACTTAGAATTGATGTTATGAGGAAACTGTTAGAAATCCAATTAGCCCTGGTATGGGCCCCATTTCTTAGAACTATTGTAGCTACAACTATTGTAGGGTTAACGCTTTATATTGTGGTGGGAGCCCAGTTACAAATATTGTAGCGCTACAACTGTTCTGAGCAACGGGACATGAATAATAGTCAAGTATCCTCGACGTAGTCTCTGTATTTGGTTGGCGACATTAGTAGACTATTAGTGAAAATGATTCTGTAACACCCTAGTCTAAAATAAATGTGTGTCGACAAAGGATGATTAACACAGAACACGTCGCACAATGTACCAGTTAGCATGATACATTTCAATAGTATCCAACGAGCCCCCATACCAAGAGTATATCTATCTCTTGTCCTTGTCCTTGGTTAAAGAGAACTTGAAATGCTATGGTCGTAAATGCTCGTATATAAGTATGTCTTTATAACAGAACAACCTACGTAGAATCACCTTGACGACGTCTCCATGGTTTCTTCGCGAAGTCATGATGTGACTTCTTCTTTTGTTATTAATAATAACATTTTTTAAATAAAGACTCCGGATGCATCATAGTTCTGTGACGTATGTTTCCTACGACTCGCTGAAATGGTATAAATTGAAAATTCTACTACGAGAGTGTCACTTGAAGATTGTCAAGCTTATTGGAGACTATTCATCATGTTTCAATCATACAACACATACGTGATTCGACGATGCAAATTCTACGGTAAGGAATATAGTAAGGAATGAATATGTTTGTAGTGGAATATTTTTATTAATATATTTTTTAAATAATTAAATATTTATTTATTTTGGATTCTCATTTAAATAGCGACTTTACAAATACTGTACCACAATATTTAGATTATTTAAAATAACGGCGTGTCTACTTGTTAAAATAAATATCACATACAAAAATAAATATATTTCAGAGTTCTAGGTTTCAATGTTAATACATGGTCTTAGTTAACCGGGATGGCAAGAAGGGCCAATGTCCACCCGACCCCTTACCCCCTGGAATTTTAGAAGAAAGAATAAAAAAAAACATACGTTCATACTTGGTATTATATACAATATTATAAATATCGTTATTTATTTAGACAAATCAACAGGGTATATACCTCTGCAATATTCCAACGATCGCTGCTCATACAGTTGATAGTCTCTGACTGATGATGCTCCTGTATGTACATGGTTATGTCTTCCTACTATTTGGGTTGATTACTAGACATTAAGTTTTCTGCATTTTACAGAATTGACCCTGTAAGCGTAGAATAGCCTACAATTTGTCAGTAGTTTCGCAGCAGTATATTTCAGTTCAGATAGTTATGATTGTTCACTGAAATAGGAACCGTTTGAAGGTCATGATGATACTTGTGTTCACGAACATCAGAAATAAGCTAATTTTAGAGCCTTTTACTATGTAATATTTAAGTATAAAGTATGATAAATCAACTAAGACAGATGGAGAAATCATCGGTTGATATATGGATTATTAGACGAATATCGCTGTGAAATGTTTTAAAGCATTCAACTTGAATTTCAAGAAAGTGCTCAAAACTGGATTATCGTACGATTCCCACGTGCAGCTGATGGTAAATTTTGACATTGAGGATTCTCTGATATAATATATTATTATTGTCGAGGTAAATATATTACTTATTATTAAATCTGTCACTGACAGAGATGTTGAATAACGCAGGTAATACTTAGCATGGGTCATATAGTGAAGATGATAGCGGTTGGTACAAGTCATTTTCTATATATATATTATCGAGAATATTTTAACATTCGGGGAAGATTTATGTGCTAGATGTTTATATTGTTTTCACTCTTTTCTTTTGGAAATCTAATTCAAATTTAATTATTTCCCGTTATATTAGATCTATGGAATAATTGTCTATGAGATTGTTTTTTTTATTACCTCTACATTCTTTCGCAAACTCTGCTATTACAACCAACCAAATATCTTGGAAAATCTTGTTGGTAAACCCACGTGGCCAGGAATGACGTACGTTGTTAATTGTATAGCAGAGTGTATTTATTAATTTCCCTATGATATTTGAATGGTTAAAAGCAATAAACGGTCACCTGAAACATATGTCATCACATTTGCAAGCTGCCATTATACGATTTACATTTAACCAATATAGTCTATTAAAAGCCCCAAACAGCAATGTTGAAATTGACATTGTAAATAAAATACTTTATTAAAAATATTCTAAATTTAATATTTTAATGAAAAAGTCCCGTAGAAAAAAACACAATTAATGCCATATTGAACTAGATGTATCACACAATGACTAGTTTAATTCCTTTGGGCATATAAATTTAAAAAAAAAATCATCTTCAATCATATGAATATTACAGAATAGACATTCTTTCATTCTTCGGTAGCCCCAAATATATTATCCAATGTTGAAAACATTTTTCTAAATCCAGCCTGTATGTGAGATAGGATGTTGTTACTTTGTAAGAAAAAGTCACGTCTGGCTTTAATAGGATACTAGTATCACAGTAAACAGTTTTCCAAAGCAACTCAGGATAGTAATTCGTCTGTATGAATTTGGATCAATGGTTCACCTTTACCCTAATAAGTGGTTGTGTACACCCATTTACCAACGCTTCTGACAGAATACCAGTTATAAAGACAAGATTAAAGATTAGTCTACAAAAACGTTTCAAATTGAATCAAATAAATCGATTTAGTAGTCATCTTCAACTAAGTCTAGACCTGCTGCTATTATTCTTAAACATCTTACTTCCTCAATTGTTATATACCTCTTCAAAGAATCAAAATCATAGACGCCAGTGTCAGATATATATCATCCAAATCATTGTCTACACTATGAAAACTGTCAATATTCAATGATTATATCTGTGTTTTCTGATCCCTTTGGGGGTTCAGTAATTTCCCAAATTTCTTTGGAGAATGCTTATATTTTTCTTTACTCAGGAATTCCGAATTATTAGATGTATATTTAAAAAAAATGTTTATTCAATGTTTTTATATGATTGCTATTGCATGTGTTGCTATCTTCAGTACGAAGACGTTTAAACGCATACTATCATAGATCGTTGTCTACTAGCAAGGTTTTGACTACACAAGTACTTTATGCAACCAGTTACTTATTCCACATGTCTCACTAGTTGTCAATATTTCAATATTTATTAATATTTATTAATTAGATAGTAACTGGTTGTATTTAGTACTTATGTAGTCAAAACAAGTGTATTTATTTTCAGCAGCACTCAAATTTGCATATTGTTGTATTTCATCAGTATTATCAGGTCAAGTCAACCAAACATTTTCAAAATCTAAGATAGCCGCCATTAATTAATGCATTGTTTACATGTATTTACATAAATAGATAAATAGAAATAATACTAATGTTTCTTATCACCACCACATCGTCACAATCAATATCATCAACCATCACTGATCAGTCATCATAACCATCATTCATCAGTAACCTTCATCATCATAATCATTATCATCATCATCATCATCATCATCATCATCATCAGTCATCATTATCAAATCAATCATTATCATAAATAATAATGTTCACTATGATCAACTTCATAGTCATAACGTTTCTTATTTAAGTAAATTTTAATATTTAAAAAATTCTGTACAAGCAGGTACGGGTATGTAAAAATAAACATGCACATTTTACATTCAGATGATATAATTTGTCATTATGTACAGTCATCACAAATAACTCTAATAAACATAATCATATCACAACGACCATCACCGTCATCATAATCAACCATCATCAGCATCATCACCAGCATGAACCATTATCATCATAATTAATAATATCATCATCATCATCATCATCATCATCACCAACCATCATAATCATCACCAACCATCATAATCATTACTTACTATCATCATCATCAACCATTATCATCATAATTGTCATAACAATTACATCGTCACAATCAATATCATCAACCATTATCATCATCAACCATTATCATCATAATCATCACTAATAATTATCATCACACCACATCGTCACAATGATCAACAACATCAAGCATCATCACAATCAATCATTAGTCATTAACACCATCAATCATCATCGTTATTATTATCAGTCACAATGAATATCATTAACCATCACTGATCAGTCATCACTATATTCAATCAATATCAATATCATCATCAGTCAACATCGATATCATCAAGATTCATAACCAACAATCATAACCATCATTCATCAGTCACCTTCATCATAATCATAAGAATTATCATCATCAGTCATCATTATGAAAAATCAATCATCCTCATAAACAATAATCTTCCCTATGCTCCACTTCATAGTCATAACCATAAATATATTATGCCTTTAAACCTGAATTATGCAAATATGAGAGTTGTGGTATAATGGTGTATATAAAGCAAAGCACCAATGACGTATCTCTATCCAATAAAACCTAAAATATTGCGATATATGTACACATACCCTATTCACGGCAGCAGCAGTTGAAAAAGAAGTAAAACTGCAACCAGCCCCGGTCTCCCCTAATGTAGTCTAATAGTAAGTCGGCGCCTACTGGTGAAATATACCCGCTCCGAATGTAATAGCATTATCAGATTATACCTAATATTCCTTCATAAGAATATGGCCGTAGGCCTATCTAGTATGCAGTTAGAAGATACATTAGGGCTATACAGTCTGTGGCCAATCTGGAACTGTGAAGTTAGCATAATAAACTTTTTGACAACAACAAAACAACAAAAACAAACAATAACAAAACAAAACACGAAAGTCACGGAATGCATAATTCATGGAATCGGTGCCATGACCGTCTTTCGTGACGTCACACCCCCGTGCCGGGCGTGATGTGGGTGTGTCCAAGGCGATGCCCGGATGTGGGGCGTGGCTGCCATATCAACATGGCGGATGGCACTGTACGTACAGACCCTGAGAATAACACGGGATGCAATAACAACAGTGCGTCCAGGAACAGGAAACGTAAACTATCAGTTGTAAACCGAAAGGCCCGCGAAACTGCCGAAGGTATGGAAGCATTGATTTTATATTTTGATATCACCGACGAGAAAAGGTGGGCGTTTCTCGCGACAACCCTAGTAAACTAGGGACTCCTGTGTCGGGTCTACGATCAATGCACTTTGGTCGGTGGTATCGCTAGGCTGGGCTGCCAAGCCCTATATGCACCAGGCACATTGCCAAAATACGCAGTATGTCTCCTGCAAACACTCTCTGTAACAAGTTCACAACACGTGTGGCTATTTTTGTTGATAGCGGAATCAGCTGATCGTTATTAGTTTCGATTCGTGTGGTTTGTTTACATTTTTACAGCAGACCGCTGTGCAGTGTATTTGGGTTATCATGAGACTATGCTTATGTTATAACATATTGCTTTTGTGTTTCAGTGCCAGAGGTGGAGTCGGTACCAGTCGACCCCAAAGTGAACAACTACGAGTAAGTGTCAGTTTTACCTACAAGAGTGTAATTTGAATGCAAAACGTGGTCTGCTGCAGTGACACTGTCACTGACAGCTCTCTCGCTGGGTTCATACAAAATGCACAGTCAGCTGATGCGGAAATGGGCTCCCTTTATCTTTAGTTCAAAGGTTAACCATGTGCAACCCTGGGCTGCGTTTCATGAAAGGGGTGTATATTTACGCTGGACATAAACCAGAACGTAAAGCATGAGGTTGCATGTAATTCCATGCTTTACGTCCTGATATACATTCAAATTTACACCCCTTTCGTGAAATGCAGGCTAGATCCATAATATTATGCATACACAGGAATGGAATTAAATCTTTTAAATATATACAGTATACCTCGCATATTCCGGCCTCGCATAAACTGGACACTCGCATATATAACGGACTGAATCTGAAGTCCCAGTCCCGTCCAACGCTAATTGCGGCATATGCGTATAACGGACTTCTCATATAATGGACAGAAATAGCCGGTCCCAATGAGTCCGTTATATGGCAATATGCGAGGTCTACTGTATACTAATTAACAACAATTTTCATATTGTATAAATATTTATTTATTGCACATAGAGAATCTCACATGAATTATTGATATTGTATCAATAAGTGTTGATATATTTGATATCTCAAGAAACAAGGTCTATATATCATTCAATAAGTAGAAACATTACACTTTATACAGATTAAATATGCAACTGTAGCTAACCGGGAGTGCAAGGGAAGCAATATACTCCAAGACACCTTACCAGGAGCACATATTTATTAAGCAACTTATAATACCTTGGCGAAGCCTCGTAAAACTACATTTCTAATTATGTCTGACGTAATGATCGAAAACAAAACTTACAAAATGACTCGCTAAAGCTTGTCTAATACAAAGATAAATTTCCCTAAATGCAGGATATAAGAATGAAGGCACAGGAAAATAGACTGAATTTGCACGCGCGGGTATGTGAAGAAGACCATCAGCAGTGCAAATCAAGCCTTTTTACCTGTTCCTTCTTTCGACTGCTCTTGAGTGTGGATTTGTCGCAATATAAATGTTTACATTATAAATTAATTTAATTTAATTAACATTGTAGTATAATTTAGAGAAGAACAAATACTGAAGAAAAAAATGTCAATAAATATGCCTCAAAGTTATAGCAAAGAAAATAAGCATAGAATAACTACCCCCTTCCTCACCCAACATATGTGGTACATACTACTGCTGACACTATACTATTAGTGTCTGGCTCACTGCCAAATCTACTTGTCACTGACAAAGACCCATTGTTGCTTGGAGCCTTGGCTTGGGCGATGGATAAGACTGGCCCAGGGATGGCACGGACCACACCCACATGTTGGTGCTCAGTCAAGTGTGGCCAGTCACAAGGGCAGAGGCATACACATGTTGTAAATCCTGCAGGAGCAGTGGACAGCTTACAGATGTAGATTGACTGGTGTCACACACCTGGTAGACCTTGTTTTGGGGGTCATGGTAGCTGCAGTTCCGTATACTGTAAAACGGTTTTATTTAGTGGGTCGCAATTTTCACGATTTTATAAAATTTAAAAAACAACATATTCACGATTTGTTAAATTCACGTTAATAGTATTTTGTTAAATGCATTTATGAAAATTTGATCCCATGGATAAATGCAGATCTTAAAAATTATACTATACAGTCATCTGGTAACACCAATACCATGTTTATAGAAAAATAAGAAAATTGAAAATGATGGGTGTTTTTATAAGTAGGGACAATAAAATGAAAGTACAAACTATGGTTGCAAATGAAATGTTAAATAAATGAATAAATATTTTATTTTTGAAAACATGATTGTGTTTGAATAATTAGGAAATTACAATATGAAAACAAATTGGTCATGTTTGTTTTTTTGGGTAAAAGAAAAAGTGATTAATTTATGTCTTCAACCTATTTAGAGGGTTTTAATTATTAGGGTATTAGGGTATGTTTGAATTTTATTTTGGCATCTATGGTGCCAATCAAAAATGTAAACATGGTACAGTAATATAGCACAAATAGATCTATTCAGAAGCACACCTGGGGGTCATGGGTGATGTCCTTTTACCATCATCTTTGCTGTAAGTTCATCTGACATGGGCATCATTTCACTGTCATCCGTGTTGATAGGTGTGGCAGTTGATGCCCATTCATTATACACAAGTCCGAGTATGATCTATACATTGCCAGTGTATGTGCCACATAATATGGTGTGAAACCCGTTGTTTTGATACAAAGTAATAAAGAATTAGAAGATTATGATTACTGGAGAATCTGCCATCAGTTGCAGTATGAGTATGGCCTACTGACTCCATACTCCATTATCTCAGCCTAAATTGAAAACACACACTTATCCAATGTTTCACCTTTTTTTTTTAATGTATCCAACACTTCCCATGCCCAAATGAAACCTGGACTTATGCCAAACATATAAAATCCTAGCTTCATGGGTCCAATTTCTAATTTCAATTCCTATTTCCTTAGATTGGGAAATTTAACATGAAGCACTTCATGAAATTTGACAATGAATTCTAATGACTCAACATTGATTCCTTAAATGATGGCATATTATTGATAAATTAATTGTGATGACATCACATTGGTAGAATATTTGTCAGCAGTTGACCTTTAACTCTCTCCCTGCTGAAGGCAACCGGAGATGCCCTAAAGAGCAGTATCTGCCTAATCCAGCATGGAGAGGGTTAAAGTCATGTGACAGAATTGACCAATTATTAATATTTGAAGTTATAATACTCTCTTAGGTATAAATGTTTATTATGTATGTATCTCCACTTGGAGTCAGTATCGGTTGATGAAAATAATATTATTCTTTAGATTGTTATCGTCTACGTGTATAATTTCATGTAAATTTTGTATACAAATATTGATAACTAGTGGGACAGGAGGTTTAAGCTCTTGTGTACTATTTAGATTAACTACCTATAGATATATTAACTAGTAGGCTAATTTCATAATCTCTATTTAACATTACAATGAATATTCTATTAATATGAAGCCTACCCAATATTAGATTAGAATACTAGTATATATATGTTACATGTACCGGTATATGTATATATTTATATGTATCAATTTGACCTATACATATTAACTAGTAGGCTAATTTCATAATCTCTATTTAACATGACAATGAATATTCTATTAAATATTAAGCCTACCCAATATTAGATTAGAATATTTATGTTATATGCAGAGCTCCAGATAAAATTTGCGACCTGGGAGTACGGTATTCCCTGATTTCGATTTAGGGAGTATTTTCAAATATTGTGATACTGGTACTCCCAGAAATTAATTTATGGAGTATAATGTGAAGATTAATAGCAGTTGTAGGTTGCTTTCAACATAGTTCAAATAACTAAACGTCGTGGTAATGGCCCCATTTGCTATCAGACATTTGATTCTGGTCGGATGTGTCCAAAACTGAATGTCCGATAGTCGATGGGACAGTCGCAAAGAAAACAATAAGGAGTGAAGAAACATTATCAAGATATTCATAGATTAACATACCTAAGCCCATATTCTAAAATGTTATCTCCAATTAAATCGATCATTTTTTATTCTCTGTAAAATTAGGTCTATTTCAATTACATACATAAGTGATAAATGCGACCATAAACAGCCCACATATTTTATCATATGTACGCGTTTTCATCACAGCCAGATTTAATATCTACCGGTATGCGTATTTTAAAGTTTTTACTGTGTAAATTACGCGGATACCCGCCTTATCTGGGCTACTGTTATATCAATTTGTCGTACATGTATATCAATCTCATGAATATTAATTATTATTTACAGGGTCTCTGAAATTGATCTTCGTACTCACGTTGCTTATGTAAGTATATTTTTTGTTGATTGTTGTTGTAGCCTTGGTTTATAAGGATTCCGTTACCAGAACTCCTTATCAGAGCTCTACATAGGGTAAATATCCAGATTTTAACCTAGTATGACCAATGGTCCAAGCGACCTATGGTCTGTCAAGCCTGGTGACTGGACATTTGGAATCCGATTGCAAGCTTACCTGTAAGCAGCCATCTCTGCAGACACAACTCGAATGTATTATGTTTTGTCGTCCGTAACCTGTGGATATTATTGCCATTTATGTTCTTATTCTTATCTATGTGCCAATACACAATATTACTGTAAATCATACAACTTTATCACCAATAGGCCATCATTATTTGATTCCCTGATTTACGGATCTGCTGACACCATTTTTTCGACTTAAAAAAATAAACAATAATTTGTTTATTATATTCCTCTGAAATATAAGTAGCCTTTAGAAAATGTCGAAGGAACAAGTAATATACACCATGATTGGACATGAATAAAGACGGGGAATCAATTAACTATTGCCTTCATATAGGAAATGTACGTTAATACAAGAAATTGAACACTACTATTACTAACAGGAATGAAAAGCTTACACATGTATGTTTTATTCTCGTGAAAAAAATATAATTTACCATATTTAAGCAGCCAGCCAATTGAAATTTAACAGTGAGCTGGAACCAGAGCCATGACCAATCAAAATTGACATTACCCTGCCACGCCTCCAGTGTATAACATTTATTTTGTTCACACGGTAGCAGTGGAGACAAGTCATATACAAATAATTGTATACTTTGTTTGTACGATAATGGAATATGCATGATGATGTCTCAAATACGTGATTATTTTCAACAATGTTTTAGACCACTTTTAGTTCAGTTTTTATATATTTCGTGGAAAACTCCAATAGATATAATGCAGTATGAAGCTTTTTGATTATTTTGATGAATGGCATGACTTGGATAACTGTAAATTATCATTGATCATCAAACACAATAACATGGAAAGATGACTTGCATAAAGATGGAATCGAGCATTGGGAAATGCATGTGTAAAGGCAGGGTTTCTCCGAACACGCAATCCTGCGTCCCATACGCAAGAAATTCAAGTTTGGACGCACTTTATTAATACAAATTTTTTGATAAGTATATCAACATGCATCCCCGGGACTCTCAAAATTTGAAACCTAAGTGTAGAACCTGGTAAAGGATAGAGTTCTATTGCCATAGTAGAACATAGATTGTAGGAAATGTTGCCATAATCCTGTTGATCACTGATGAGCTGAGTATATGATTACTTGTCATAGTCACAAAGGAACTTGTTCTACAACAGTATTTGAGGCTCTTAAGCAATATAATCTTCTCATAGCCGAGACACGGCTTGAGGACTTAACACCAACTAGGATTCATATTAATTTCAGAGCTTTATACCACGTTTGTGTCAAAATCTATGACAGTTTTCATCATAAAATGGTGTCCCTCCAGTAGCCCAACGTTGTTTGCCATGGATAGGTTGACATTTGTCCTGTATAAACAATATACAGGACCACCATCGTAAAAGTGAGCAATATTTGTTTTATTTGACGTACTACATATTACAGATTCTATTCGGCTTCGAAACAGCAATAGCTTTCCATTGCTACTTATATTGAAGATGATTTATTATGGGTTGTTTTTATTTTATTGAACATCCATCAAAAAGCATAATAAAACACTTAAGAAGAGAGTGACGAGTCAATTGCTAAGTCCATGTGTATAATCGTAGTATTAACCTTGTCTCTACAGATATGATAGATATAATGTGTGACCAACTACTGACCCCGGCAGTCCTTATCTAGGTTAAACTTTACACAACACTTGCCCCGAAATTATATATATAATAGGTGTAGGTAGCACATTCATAAGACATGAAAGTTATATCCCAGAACTGCATTGTGCAACGCTGATGATTTACTTGTTCATGGAGTTGAGTGGGAAGGGTAGAATTGTCAGACAGATAGCCAGTTGTTGCATCTGTCATGGTTGTTGTGTCTGTCATGGTTGTTGCATTGATCACAGGTGTTGTGCCTGTCATGGTTGTTGCATTGATCATGGTTGTTGCATTGATCATGGTTGTTGTGTCGGTCACGGTTGTTGCATTGATCATGATTGTTGTGTCGGTCACGGTTGTTGCATTGATCATGATTGTTGCATTGATCATGGTTGTTGTGTCAGTCCAAGCCCTGGCCATTTCTCTCAATGCTAAAGGCTCATTCTCAGCTAAGTGGTCCAATTACAAATATTTGGGTAGTTTATTCATTGTATCATGTTCTACACAAGCAAAGAAAGATTACTGTTAAATTTGGGCATATGATATAAAACCGCTTAGCAACAATATTGTGTTGTATCCCTATTACAATACATCCATTCCTCGAATTTTTCCTATCAGTATATGTTATCATTACATCAGCAGATAACACTTAAAGCATCTTTTCAGTTGGATATTCGTAGAAATTACCATTACTACGGTAATGGAACAAACTATGCACATCTTGGAATATAAAGCAGAATTTTCGTTATACTTTGACTATTCCAGCCTGAATAATATTGGTTCAACATGTTTGTCATGTTGTGGGTTGTGGGGGGTCTGCGATGCAGTGACAATTTATCCCTAAGTAGTGTTAGTTTATGTGTCACACCCATGCATCATTTCAGCTTCATTTCCTTCTGTATAAATGTGTTGGTCTACTGTTACAAGGAAACAGTGGATTTTGGCAAACTTGCCACTCCCTTATAATCACCAGCCGTATTTGCCTTGCCTTGTGTCTCAGTAAACTCCAGAGGTTGCGATTCAGGATAACCCCTTGATTAGTGAGTAGCTAGGCAGGCAGGGCTCACCCTTGTTAATGCAACTCCTAGAAGATGGTGTTTGAAAGATAGAGAATAATCAGATATGTGCGTTTTCTAATTCACTCGCTCCATTAAAACCATGAAAACAGACCCATATGTAATTTGAGAAAATATGGTATAAATTTAAATGATTCATTAATCCCAAAATGATTTATTATTTTTTAATTTTGATTAGGGCATACAAAATCTTTGTCAATCCATGAACTATTTAAAATAGTCATTTATTATATAAAGTCTTATTGATACACATCCTGGCCATGTAGAAGATAGAGTTCTGTTTGGATCAAGTAGGGTCTCAGTAGCCGAAACATCACTTTCAACTTGTTCACCAGCTAAATAGTATGAGAAAGGCCTCGTATCTGTCCATTACTGAGAGGTAATGGACAGATAATCGGCCGGTTTATGTAAGGAATATACTCCTCAGACGGGCTAATATGTTAGCACGAAGTTTAGGCCGAGGCAAAAAAAAACCTGCAGGCCAAAAATGAAACAGTAATACTGGGTACTCATTAACTCACTAAAATAATTAATTGCTTTTTCATCACAAATGGGTGAAAAATTCCCACAGCGACATTAAACTCCATATTCACTCACTCACTCACCACTAGTATTAAATGTTACCTGATGATATATGTATACTTATCTGAATTGCTATTTATGAATGGGGAACTACAGCACATTTGCTTATCCTTTGATAACACTCTTTTATATACAGTAAACAGGATAAAATATAGGTTATAGGGTGGATTCAGAAGCAATTAAGGGTGTATCTTACAGGGTATATACCCTTATCAAAGTTTCTGTAACTGAAAGGGCAACACCCCATTATCTCATAGAATTCCGCATTTGCAGAGGAATTTTCAGCGATGTAGCATGTCAACTTATCCTAGCATCACTGGCATTGAGAGCTTCGAGAAGCAGAATATTTGCATTGGTCCTATTAGGGTAAACAGGTTGGTCTACGGTTAAGGTTAAGTGTTGATCATTTGGTGTCCAATGGTCGAGATACAAGGATATTGCTATAGTATATGTATCGCCACCAATCATTCAAACATGTAAGTGAATTTATAGTTTTGTTCATTGAAAATCATTCATCTGTGATTGAAGAGTATATGCTAGTACCATAATATGCTTAAGGATAATGCTACCCCTATGGAAATATGCTATATATAAATGTGAAATAGATTTTAAATTGTGCTTAATGGATTATTTAATAGACTTCTAAAAGTTGCATATGGGTGAAATATTCCCGCTGCGACAAAAAAAAAAACTAATTCTAAACAAAAAATATCCGATACTACCATCTCGGACAAATAATAAAAATGTAAGTTTTCATACTTTATCTTACTTAAAACAAATTCAGCTGAAATTAACACTGAATTACATGTATTCAATATCCTGTGGCAAAATATAATAGACTTTTCGTACTTTATTCGAAATTCTTCTGTAAAATATGAGTCAACTTATCCAAATAATGGTGTGTAAATTTGTTTTAAATGCCATTAAAATGGAGAGTTCATTCTAGATTGTATGGAATTGTCAACGTTTGGATATTTAAATATTTGAATGAGCAGATATATGGCTTTCAAAATTAAGGTCTATAATGCTTGTTTTATGACAGAAATTTTATCCATGTGTGCGTGCGTGTGGATATTATCAACGCTTGCATTCAAAACAAATACTTAAGATCGCTTGCATTCTCAGATTTATATTCATTAACCATCACAAACTTCAATAATTGTTGTTGATGTCTTGTTCAGAGTTCAGGGTTTTTCTTCTCTTATTAGCACACACAGTGGTAGTTCAGTTCACAGTTTAAGAGTTCATTTTCCCTTATTACCTCCTACGGTGGTACAAAAGTACAAAGAAATATCACATACATATATGAATTAATTAGATACTAGGAATTCAGTATTGATTCAATATATTAAAGGGCAAATGCTAACATTACAATCTTTATAAAGTTGAACAGGTTCTATATTTCTTCTAGGACAGATGTACAATGAAAGTATTTTATATTTATCTACTACTGCTTATTATCGCTTCTCTCCACTTTTGAATACACAGTATTGGCAGGGTGTACTGTATAAAGTCTGGAAATATACCCCCACCCCTTGAGAGTATACCCGAGTATAATCTGGATGGCCTCAAAACTATAATCCGAGGTATAGTTTGGTAAGCAAAATTCAGCAGAAATGAGCACCTTAATTTTTGTTATTCACTGCATAATATTTCTATGAAAAAAATAGTATAGCAGAGCTCCAGATAAGATTTGTGACCTGGGAGTATGTTACTCCCCGATTTTGATTTAGGGAGTATTTTCAAATATTGCGATACGCTACTCCCTGAAATTAATTTAGGGAGTATTATGTGAAGATTAATAGCAGTTGTAGGTTGCTTTTAACATAGTTCAAACAGCTAAAATCGATGTAATGGCCCAATTTACTATCAGACATTTCTTTCTGGTCGGATGTGGCCAAAATCGAATGTCCGAAGAAAAACAATATCAAGCTAGTGATACGCGTGACCGGAAACAGCCCACATATTTTTATCATTATGTATGGGTTCCATCACTGACAGATATAATATCTATGCGTATTTCTCAATTTTTAGTGCGTAAATTACGCGGATACACACCTTATCTGGGCTACTGAGTATAGAATTGTATAATTACTTCTAAAAAGTATACATAAACATGTAGTATCATCAAAAGTCGTTTGAACATTTATTTATCAAGATAAGAAGAGAACGTTTTCAATATTTTTCAAATTGTGACGTCAACTTTGCTCAATTCAATGCTAACAATCACAGCTTGAGCCTTATGTTACAAAAACAACGTACAACGTGCGCGGTGACTCGGATCTGAAGTCACACATTCGGTACCCACAATGATAATGGACTCAAAAACTATTATTTATTATTAAAAGTCGCTAACCATGGCAACCAGGCAAGTTTATTATCCTACATTTAAATTAGTAGTATTAAGAAGTAAGAAGTATTACTCAGACTGCTGTGAGCTATCCACATACAAGAAAGACTACTATTACATGGATAATACATGTAACAGGGTGTCATATCGGCCTGGTCATTCCAAGACGAGATAAGGCGCTGTAGGTCGTAGTTTTTTATTCCTTTGACGAGGGTACTCTCAGTATATAACTATACGTTTCGTAACCCAAATGTGTACGGCTGGGTTGAGGGAGTTTGACCCGCTGGTGTGCAATAATGTAGTCCCAGACAAATCCTGATAGAATATCCTCCTAGTGCCTATTGATACAATTTTAAGAGTGAATGCCTAAACGCTTAACTGAGAGATATGATATAGGGGTAGTTTGATGGAAATACTGCGCTATTTGCTAAATTCTTTAATAGTTGACTGACCATATTTTTATATCAACATAGATATTTTCACTGTACACACAAATTTCACTGGTTTTTCTAAATGCTTGAATTTTAGACATTGCACGTGGTTTGGGTTTCTCGGGCACCTGATGTTTGTCAGTCTGTTTGATTGACAAGTGCCGTGCTACAAGCCTATTATTGAATGGAATGACTCGTGTATCATGTGATATTTTGAGGGTGGGACTCATCCGGGACTCATCCCACCCTCAAAATATCTCATGATACACTCACTTTCCGCAAAGCCCTCAAAACTCATTTGTTTACAACAATGTATCTTGGTTAATTTCTTCATATCTGCAACTTGTCTATACATAGTCTAGGTGGCTGCGTGTTCACTGCCAACTGATCCCTAGACAGGTATAATGTTAAGAGCCTGTGAGCAGTCTAGCTGGAATTATATATTATTATTATTACCCCAGAATAGGCCCACTTAACTCGTCTACTCCAAAAGGGGATTGGGCTTATAGCCCAGTATCGGCCTATGACCCATGATATATACCGTATATTATTATCACTCACTCCATTCAATAAACTCTTAAGATGCAACTAACTGGATACATTTTCAAGAGCAATTTTACCACGACCCTCGGACTATTATGGACCCCCCAAAAGCAGAATTTCTTTAAAATCAGTAAATGGTAACCACGCATATTTCAGCTTGGCACTATATCTCAAATATTTTTCTTGGGTACGGTACCACTATAAGTATGCCAAGTTTAAAATTGGTGTCTGGAAATTAATTATTTTCCGGCTATGCCGCTAGACTATTGTACAGATAGGTCAACAGACTTTTGTACTACCATATATTTTTTTACACATGTCTCCATACAATGCACTCATGCCAAGCATACATGTAATACAAAGTTCTCTATTTATGACTCGTGCAATAGCGAAGTGTTAAAGTATGATGATAAATGTCTACGTGATTAAACAAAATATACATATATAGTATGTTATATTTTTAGCATATTAAGCATTTTATTATATATTCCCGCAGCGACGTTAAACTCCATATTCACTCACTCACACCAACTGATGGTATGTGACAAATGTCATTTCACAGGAAATGCAACGTGTTAATGCTAGTATATTACACCACGTAAGGAACTTGTAGCTACATGTGCAATTCATGTCATTGCTCTAATAGTGTTTTTCGCTGATTAGTTTAGACATGAAAGTTCTTACTATCATTATTCTGACCTTTGATATTTATTTCTGATCTAATGTGACATATGTTGTCTTTTCACTGGAAATGCAACATATTTACTGCTAGTATTTTACACCACAATGCATACTGGCATTCTGACCTTTGATAGTTATTCATCATTTTTTTTAAAGGAATTAAATGTTTATCACATTGAGTTATTAATATCATGTCTAACACATTTTTCAAGACAAATTAATCTTGTTAACAATAAGATAAGATAATGCTTTATTGCCCAGAATAGAATTATTTTCACATCTCAATGAGCACTCCCAGAGAGCACAACATATGACAAAACAACAATTGGGCTCTCGTTTTCCTTGGTATATATTGTAGATATATAACAAAATAGAAGCTTGATTTTAATATTTAATAATGTGGCATAATGACAAACGATATGCAGAAAATAGACAACCATATTGAATAATGCTACAGCCATGCATAAACGATATACAAATAAATAAAATGTAAATTATATACAGACATGCATAACTGAGTATATGAATAAATATAAATGGGAAGTGTATAAACAGCTGCTACCTGCATCACATATAATCGTGAAAACATTGACAACAGTAATAGCATAAACATGGTTAACTTATATTTCCAGCCAAGCCATAATTCAGTGTTGCCAAACATTTTACCTTCAGTATACTAGTATATCCTTCTGTTACAACCACTCACTAGTATTTCATGTTGGTGTTCAGATGTATCTGTTGTTGAATGCCAATTGCAGTTATTTCTCGATAATATGCTAGAGAGAGTTCCTTTAGCGCGGAACAAAGTAAGGTCTTACTGGTTATTTTATGTCCTATAATTAAAATAGTATTAATTGTTGGGTGTTTTTTTTCTTGCAGCTCAAAGCGAATGGACTCTGGACAGAGGCACTGGAGGTAAATACCATTGAATTATCTTCATTTCACACCATTAATCCAGACTAGTCAAGCAGTACATATGCATGCAAGCCATGATATTAGTGAAAGATTCTAGAAAGTGACTTTAAACCCCAAATCAACCAACCAACCGGAAATCTTAATTACTCATTACCAACAATTGTATTCATTCTTAAAATTAACAAAAAGGATGTTTACCCACTCCCTTTTGATCTACATTTTCACATGGAAGGGATTTCATGTCCCTGATGTGGATGGGTAACCACCTGGCATAGTTTGTGTGGTCTAGCATGAAGAACGTTGGGCCTGCTCCTTTCGGATTGGCTGGTGAAAGGTGGCAGTAAGCACAACAGATTGAGATACTATGCTATGTTAGCCACGTATGACGTTGAGTCATGTCTAACGGAACCTTTAAAAACTGAGCAATCCGGAACTCTGTCAAAACCGGCATATGATCTTGGTCCCAACAAGAGTTCACTCTTATTATTAATATAGAAATAGTATAATGTACAATCATAATGACACGGATTAGCACACATTCTGATAGATTGCAGGATTGGCCAAGTGAGCAATGTAAGTGTGATCAATAAAGCCAGTAATCAAATATTTTGGACTGATAGTTTATATTTAAAATGGGATAGTTACAAAACCAGTTACAGTACTTGGTGGTCCCATACAGCTGCAAGACCAAGGTCATAATGTAATAGAGGTATCTGTTCTAAACATATTCGGCTTTCTAAATATGGATTTGAAAAAATATACAATTTTACCGTTCATTGTTATTTCACTGGTTCACAAATAAGAAACATTCTATCAAGGAAATTAAAACGTACATTGCAATTGTAGATGAAGTTGTCTATGCTATATATTGGTAATTTGATATATTGGTGGGTTTTGATTGTCGATGTCAAGTTGTGGAGGTGAAAGAATCTTTAACCTTCATCAGTACAGTTGTGAAAGATTCCCGCAGCGACGTTAAACTCCATATTCACTCACTACTAATCCGTACAACAGGGGTCCGTTTGGACATCGCAACTATATATTCAGGAGTGCAACACTATGTGGGAAAGTGAATACAATTTAACAATGTGGTCCAGCAGTATGCCAGGATACTATAGCAATGCTAGTAACAATACTGCTTCTCAAACTAAATTAACTAAAGTCAAGAATGTCAAAGGGTAACGTCAACTTCACAAGAACACACTAGCTCAACATTTCCAAATGTGTGAGTTTGCACCTTTAGAGACACTCATCATTATTGTCTATTTCTCAATGTTCCACATTTTCGTCTTATCCATTTTAATGTTTTGGCATGGTTTTTCATGCTTGTTTTAGTTTCTTGAAGGTCTTAATTACTAGTAACTTATAAAAGTAATATTGTTGTCATCGCCTATAGGTGAGATAGTCCTGCTGTGATGTAAAACATTAATTCGTTCAATCATCACAAAGGATGCAGTTAAAAATGCAAAGTGCATACACTTAGCATACATACATATAATTACTTTTATACCTCCACATATATTTCCACTGCTGTAGGATAGGTAAAATTACATTGTAGTTTACAATTTCCATTGTAGTTTACAGTTGGTAATGTACGGTAAGATCTCAATTTTCTAGTCTAATAGACTAAGGGAGATAACTCTAATCAAGATGACATTTCACGATCACTGGTACTAATAAAGCTACTAGCAGCTTGAGTTGTAATTCTCCCCCAGAGAGTTGAGAAGGTGAAATTAGCCATTGACTGGGGTAATAACGTAGCGTTATAAGTAAACTTTATTATTAATATTTCACAACTCACACATGTATATTTGTTTATTACACCTATTAATCAACCGAGTGGCAGTTGCCTGCACCAATTAATATGCATTTGTATTTTTCACAGCTAATGTTTATTAATTATGTTGAGTACATCTGTCATAATTTTTATTTATTTTTTAATTGGGGTTTAGAGTAGTTTTCTAGAATCTTACACCAATATCATGACTTGTCAGTTTAGGGCAGGAGGAAACTGTCAACATCCGTAGCACTGAATGTTACAGTAAACCTGCGAGCACCAGCTGGTACTGACATAGTACTGACAAGCCTAAGGGAATGCAATTTGGGAGATTTCCAATTTCATTGGATTCGCCACCACCAAATGCAGTCATTAGTGTACAGATGAATTCTCCCGGCATACTACAGTTTGAGGGATCCAGTAAACCTATTGTTTGAGGTTTACTTTCTTCAGCCATTGCAGAAGTGAACCAGCCGTGGTTAGATTTGGAATGAAATGGTGCTCGTGTGCCCAATATACAGTTTCTCTCAACCCAATATCGCATTGTGAGCAGTGAAAATGCTATTACACATTGCTATACAAGCATATACCTAAGTCCTGTGTTTTCGTATGTTTCCATTTGCGACTGTTTTACTTCCGATAGCCACCAATTTAATCACTGGCGACAGTATTACCAATTTATACCTGGCCGGGACTAATTACTGATTTTCTAATATGCACATTTTTAATTTACAGCTTCAACAATTCATACAAACATGTTACTCGAGATATCTTTAGGAACCATATCTGACCACAAACATGTTTTTCTTATATACATTTTTAAATTCGCAGCTCCTTCAAGAGTCGAACCTGAAGATGGGCCGCGCCACACAGAACGGCGCTCAATCCGGGGTGAGTAACTTTGGAAATAGTTTGGACCAGGTTCCTTGTGGCTCAAAAGATTTTTGCAGGACAGGATAGATACTATTTAACTCTGTCGATAACACACACTTTTGATAACACACACATTCCCTCCTGCCCTAAACTGACAAACTGTGATATTGTAAGAATCTTGAAAGTGGCCCTAAAACATAACATTTGTGAAAGATAAATGCTTTACTATGAAGAATAATAATATTTATTAAGTCATGGTATTATGACAATACTTTTTAAGCTATAAAATATTATTATTGCTGCCAAATTCATTCACATGGTCTTTTCTTTTGTGCTTTGTTTTATTTTTTAATTGTGGTTTAGAGTCTCTTGTCGGTGCTGACTTTCGTCACAAATGGGTGAAAGATTCCCACAGCGATTTTAACCCTCTCCCTGCTGAAGGCAACCGGAAATGCCATAAAGCAATGTGTCTGTGCCTAATCAAGCAATGAGAGGGTTAAACTCCATATTCACTCACTCAGTGCTAACTTTTGCAGTAAATTGATATCTCATTTCAAAGTATTTTTCATTAAACCAACAAATTAAAGACCTCCTACAAAGCAAATTAAATCATGCCAGACAGTCGTGCGTATGTCTAATCCTAACCCAACGTCATTGAAACGCACAATTTATCTGACGTCATTGAAACGCACAATTGGTCCGAGCTGCCAGGTGACCCTGGGAATGTGTGAGGTTTTTCTGATGAATGGATATCGTGTTTAACGTCATCTAGGAGACCTTTGCCATGGTGAATACATTAATGAAAAAAATACATGAAGCAACGGAAGTCTGCAGTATAATTTCCTTCTAACGAAGAAGGACCCACGTCAGAATTAATCCTCGGTGTTACAGATGGCGTGTTGAGGAATATTGAGATACATGTTAACATGATTTCCATCAGCGCCAGAGATTATTTTGCTAAATCAGAAGTGCAGTTTCTGGCCCTCAAACAACCCTTTTATGAAATTACAGAAATTGTCCCCCAAAATGTCCCCAATGTTTAGCATGTGAGGGATCAGTGGTCTTCAACGTCCGATCCACAATGTGCAAGATTATTAATGGGAATCCCAAGAGGTCAAATTCTTATTTACTGTAAATCATGAAATTAATGTGAGCAGAATATTAATGCGATATTGTCGCAACTAATTGCTGCATATAAATTTAAAGTATTGGCGCTATTTTTATAAATCATGTAGGAAACATAAAATGCTATGGATATTGAGGCAAATTGTGTTGCACCCGAATTACACGAAAGGACATTATGACAGATGAACAAGCAACAAGCAACGTATTGTTTAGTCATACAATTAATGCTTCTTTATTTTAAATATATTGTAATTCAAATCAATCACGAACATGGAATCGGGGTAGGGGCTATAATTAGTACTGGATGATAATTGGTCACTAACCAGTATCGCTTTGTTTCTTTGCTAAAATAATTTTACCAATTTACATTTGCAATCATGTGACAGTGATTATTTTCTGGGGCACTTTAATATTAATATTTTATGAATCACTCATATCTACCATAAGACCATTAGCAATCACTAATACTGGGGATCATGCACGTACAAGAGGGCTATGGTCTCATACTGGATATGAGAGCTTTGAGAAAAGACACCCAGAGACATAGTAGGTTCTAGGTATCACTGTGGCAAATGAGGAGAATGGAAATATTTTAATAGACACAATAATAAATTATATGTTATGTTTTATATCAATTCTTAATTGTTTTTTTTGTTTGTTATTAATTCACAGTTTCCTGGCCAGGAAATGGACAACATGCTGCGTCCGAGAAGGATCGCCACTCACAGTTGTGTAAGTAACCTTAAAATTAACACTGACAATTTCATTGCTAATGCCTTCAATGAATGTCATCGAAGGCAGTAGCAATTATAGCCCGATGAATAATATGTTTCGGACGTCGATCATATTATCAGACATTTGTTGCGGCTAAACTATACTGCCATGTTAGAAATGTCTTGCATCTTGTCGTTACCAAATAAGAAATTAAAGTTGAATCATTAGCGTTCATTGTATTGTGCCATGAAGTTAATGGGTCATGAAACCACATTCCATAATGCTAATGATGAAAAAGGAATAAATGTTGAGTTATTAGCGTCATGGAATTTGGTCTTGTGATCCATTAGCTTCATGGCACAATATGCTAATGACTCTACATTCATTCCTTATCGCAGTTATCATCTTTGGTCTTGTCAGTACCAGCCAGTGCGCGTGGATTTACTGCAACATTCAGCGGTACGGATGTTGCGGGTTTCCTCTTGCCCTAAACTGACAAGTCGTGATATTAGTGAAAGAATCTAGAAAGCGACTCTAAACCTTAATTCAACAATTTGGTGCAACATGCAAAACTTTTCAGTACATAGTTTATTACAACAAGATGGTAAACTTTGTGTTACATGGTAGTATAGTGTGTTACAGACCGAATCTCACTCAAGTGTTTTTTTATATAGGTAGTTATCCTAAGAGTTGATAATAGTAACGTAAAACCAAGTATTTACAGTAGTTTTATCAACAAGTAGGATAACAACGATATTAAAACACGGCAGGTGAAATTCTATTTATCACAATATTCCATTTTTATGTAATTTAAGAAATTTGAGAAATATCACTTCATAAGTTTTTACTGGGAAATCGGTAAATAAGATGATCACATTGCTATGATGGTGATGACATCAAAATGGTAGAATGTTAGTCAGCAGTTAATCTTTAACCTTCTCCCTGCTGAATTGTTCCATTGTGCATGTGTTTTGAGCATATATATATATATGCCAGCAGAAGTGAGGAGGTTAAAGTCATATGATAACATTCACCGAATATAAACAGTTTGAAGTGATATCTCTTGTAGTAGGAGATAACAATGTTAACTACTGTATCAATCCCCACACACAGAGTTCGTATTGGGTGATAAAATAGAGAATCTCACCAGAGTGTTTTGATATTGTTATCCTATAAGTTGATAAAAGTAACATAGGCTTGTCAAAGTTTTAGAGTTGGATAACAATGATATCGAAACACAATGGTGAGATTCTATTTATTGCCTAATAATGTAACTAAAGCAAGGTGCTGACATTTAAGGTATAAACATTGTACCTCACTTGCTTAGTTACCGAACTCTGTTGCCTAATAGTGGCCGCACATTAGCGATTTCCATCACCAATTTTCGTCGGATTTCGATCACCTAGTGTGCGGTGCTCCAAATATCAAAACATGCTAGATATTGTGTGATTGGTCAACGAGACTAAAAATCACAGTTGCCAGCCAGCACACATGCGATTTTCCGTCAGACAAAAAATATCAGCAACGGAAATCACTAGTGTGCAGCCAGCATAAAAGTCTTCATATGTACCCACATTGATGACAATTTATGCAAATCACTGACGTGAACAGCTGTCAAGTTTACCAAATTGTGAAGTAATTTTATATGCTGTTTAGCAGGTCTATGATAACGAAATATACTTAATTTTCTTCATTTGGTTACCAATTTTGTACGCTCTTTTTGTTTACATATTCAAGTTCCTATTTCTATCAAATTTAATCATGACGTCCAAAGAAATTGCAGTAAATATTTACTATGTAAGAACGCAAATTTCCTGACTTTTTTTCTCGTAGGATTTTTATCTTATCTCCGTCAATTCATCTTGTGTAGTCTAATAGCTAGCTCAGAGTTTAGATTATGCGCAGAATACACATGCACATGTCAAAGGTGAAAGCACATTATCGTGTAGTATAATGCCACTAAAAGGCTTATCGCAACCACCAGAATACTATTCAGTGGTTTTAACAAACACGTAAATGCAAAATTGATGAAAAACAAACATTATTAGCACTACAGTGCCTCAGACAGTTATTCATGTTCTTTCACCTTTGACATGCACGCACATATTTAATGCATATTCTAAACTCCGATCTGGATTATCCAATATGATTCGTTATGCATGGGTGAAATATTCCCATTCATAATCCAATCATGTCCTATATCTGTTTTCCCTGTTGTCCTATATTGTGTTATTTCATGTTGTCATGTCCTATCAGGTCGTGTCCTATTCTCTTATCTTCTGTCAAGTTTATATATAAAAACCTGTATTTGTAAAGCGTTGAATGCATTTTCAAGAAACATTTAGTTGGTAGTATGGTAAATTTCCTTTCTAGGGCTTCTTTTTCTAGGATGTTTGTCCTTGCTAGAGCTCAATGACTTTTATTTGGTATATCTTATCCTTATTCCCAACAAGAATCATGTCTTGATATGATGAAATCATAAATATTACAATACTTAGTGACATTATGCTCACATGAATAATTCTAACCAATATGGACAGTAAGGGGCTGCTCCTTTCTAGCTGTTCTGTCTATACTTTCTGTCCGACACATGCACAGTTACACTATGCGGTGTTGATCCTTGGTAACTGCGCATGCGTCGGACAGAAAGTACAGATAGAACAGTTAGAAAGGAGATGCCCCTAAGTCTCATTGGAATCATTAGATACTTTCTAGTCAAGGTTATGTTATGTCAAGGTTATGTTTAATTAAAATCGATACGGAATGGTTTCAAAACTGAAATTGGGGAGCGACATTAATATGAAATTACCATGAAATTTCTGTAGACCATAGTTTGTGAACATTATTTGTGAGGTTACTAGTGAGGCATGCAATGGTTGCTGTGAATGGCATCTGTATCGTGATGTTTGCATGTGATGTTGCAATGGGAAAGCATCAGATGCCTAGTGCATTGTGATGTTTGACCAGTTTATGTCACCATATTTTGAATGAATCTTGTATCAATATTATGGTCCTTATATAGATATGTTGTGACGTTCTTCTTGAGTTTCATATGTTTTGTTTCACGGAGAGTGACATTAATATATGATGTTCAAATCCTGTGTGTTAATGCTCTCTCATGATGTATGGTCATTTATTGTGAAATGGATCATTTGCATGTTGTATCTTCATGAGAATCAATATTGTCTAAATCACATAATAAGGACCTTTTATCAATGTTCCTCTGTGCTATCCCTTGAAATTAACTTTCTGATGATGTCGGCAATGTGCTGACGAAACATTGCACGTTGTTAAAATCATGCTGTGGTTTTCCTTTGTCGCTATAGCCATGAATTTTCCAACTTTGTCTTGTGTAGCACTGTGAGCATGTGTACAGTACAGCATGGACTATGCATGGTCTGAATTTACATTGTTATAACCATTAGTATTGTTACTATATAGTCTTGATGGTACGTAATTGCCTGTTGTTCTGTTGGGTCTGCATCGAAGACCTGGGTCTGCATCGAAGACCTGGGTCTGCATCGAAGACCTAACTTTATTGTTTTGGGGGGTGCAGGGTCAGTCAAAAGTTGATCACCCTGTGCCCAGTCGGTTCCAATCATACGGGGTGGAGTGGGGTGGTGGTTGCTGAGCGGGGTGCAGGGTCAGTCAGAAATTGATCACCCTGTGCCCAGTCGGTTCCAATCATACGGGGTGGGGTGGTGGAGTGGGGTGGTGGTTGCTGATCGAGGTGCAGGGTCAGTCAGAAATTGATCACCCTGTGCCCAGTCGGTGCCAATCATACAGGGTGGGGTGGTGGAGTGGGGTGGTGGTTGCTGCACGGAAATGAAGAAACCTCAGAAGCAGACAAGACCTGGAGGAAGAGGAAGATTTTGAATGGTAATTGTATGGACTGGTAAGTACACAGGTATAGTACATTGATGAAAGGAGATGTATTGCTTTGTATTAGAAGTGTATGCAGTTACACAAACAATGCTATAAAGAGAAGAATTGTCGTATTGGAGTACTATGCTATAAACAGAAAGGTTATTCAAGTGAGGAGTAGAAAGTAGATTGATATTTCAAAGAATGTTGTAATTTAAAGACTGAATACGTTTTTGTGGAATGTTAAATTGAAGTATATCATAGAAAGTGTTGTCAGTTAGGTTCCTTGCCATCCAGACAAACCTGTCACGCCAGAAATGTAGTTACCGTAGCATGCCCGACAATGGTTTAAGTAACTTTGACCTGCGGGCAAGTGGTATTTCTACCCCTGCTTTGTAATGTTGGTATTCAATACCATCCAGGAAGCCTGTTCACGATGGAACATTAACAGTATATAGTCCCGCTGATCATTTTGTCGTATCAGTGGTGGAATTTCGTCTGAGTAAGCCAGATGTCACAATATCTGAAATTCAAGCAAAAACTAAAGTCGAACACATAAATTAATTACTGAAAATAACTTAAAATATTTATTTCTTTTATAGCGAATTCAGTGAAATTATATTTTTCTAATATCTTTTGAGACATCGGTTTCCGCTATTTTATTGGAATCAACATTTGTGTATGTAATAACAAGTTTTGAGATGAAGAAATTAGTGTCACATATCTAGACTATCATGTGTGGATGACCGATCCAGTTCTCCTATTTCTATTTCGATACTTACTCTTAAAACACACTCGAATAGTCCCGCAATTCCCCCAGATATGGCCATCTATTTATGTGCGAATTTGACGTCATTCTTGAACTCCTGGATTCTTGATCACTGTATTCATCCACAGTAGCCAGATATTTTACTGCAGCTTCAGACAATTGTTTCTGTAACTATCAAATCATTATTGAACACAGAAATTAACACCGTCACTTGTACATCATGTTGATCTTAGAAAGTATATTTCCCTTGCTGTCTCTAGCCCTAAACAAAATACTGACATATCAAATGTAAAGGAAATGGAGCATCCACTTCACTTACAAGAGTAGTCTCCCTTTGACTGCTTACTCCTGTTATTCTAGAACAGAGAAAATAATGGTAACTGAGATTGAATATCTACGAACTACCACCAATATAATATGGGACCAAGATTTTAATCAGCACTAGATATTTGGCACTTATTTTAATCATAATCTACCAGCCCTTGCCAATCATATTGAAATATTGCCCAGACTGGGAGTTTCAAGTATAGAAGTGGAAGTCAATGTCTAAAACAGTAACCAGCCCAGTGTGTTGTATACTTTCCAGGGAGTTGAGAGAGGGAGTGAGTGCACACTGATATAGGGACCAGTAATACACAGTGGAACACAAATCTTTTAAAGAACAATATTTCGAGTGTGGATGTATGTTGTATGATACAGGGAAATTGTATTTTTAAATTTCTCAACATATAGAATGATGCCAGCAAGATTATACTGGGGGGATGTCTCAACCTCACTATAATTATCACACATACACCCCACCCCCACCCCCACCACCCCCCACC
>JAUTBZ010133347.1:0-13808 GCA_032361785.1 Lepetodrilus galriftensis
CACACACACACACACATATACCTGTCAGACTGACGCGGCATATATTCTCCCAGTACAGTGACATGTATGGTGTACAGTGTCTGCCTGTATTCATACAGACTGTACTCTGTGTCCTGAGATGCCGTGGGTGAAAGATTCCCCATTGATGTTAAACTCCATAATCACTGGGATGCCGTTGTATGGCCACTGCAGGTGTTTTTGTGTGGGACACAATCTGACGAGGACTTATCACCGCATGAATCGATTGACATAAGATGTTTGAGTCTACCTGGTGGGCTGTGATCTCAATAGAGTACTTGTACCTTGGCCTAGTCTACGCCAGCGTGATTGTACTGAGGAGGAGGAGGAGGAGGAGAAGACTGATAATATCCTGGGGGAACCTAGAACTAACTCCCATGTACTCAGTACATTGACATGGAGGTACATGTTCCCGTGCAATGCATGGTTGACTGCTCAGGTTAAAGTGAAGCACACTCGAGCTCGACTGATACTTAGATGGGTGACCTGATCATATCTAGGATTCGTTCCTGTCCCACACTGAATCATAGGCTGAAAAGCTTGTGGTGTCACCTTAGACTGCTACTGAGCTATTGTGCTACTATATTAATGAATGTACTACTTGCTATATGCTAACTGTAGTACAGGCTATGCTATTCTAACTATGCTACTGACTTCACTACTCATGCAATAGCATTTGGGAGGATGCCTTTGTTTGAAACAAGAATGCAAAAGTATCATGGCACCAACAAGAATTCTATGCCATTGTGTCTGGATCAGCAGATGCTCTGTAAACACCATGCAGCATGCTCTCTTCTTTCACACCTAGAGCCTTCATAAATCAAGTGTACAATAACATATTTCAAAATACAAAAGCTAAAAAAAATATAAAAGGGAACAAGTTGAAAAATGTTCACTTTGTTTCGCTGTCTGTATCTCGTTGCCTTCATCTGTTAGTGTCAGAAGGGTTGGCAAGTTAGTGTACTTCTCAGTTTGAAGTGTTGCAGGTAGCCATGACTTAATAACTAGTTCTCCTCGCTCCAGGTAGAAAACTGTCTAACATCTCCGTCTAACACCACCATAAGTTGTTTTCACAGATGGCCGACCCAATACAATAGTGTTTGAAAGTTGTCGACAGTCTCACTGTGGTTTGTAACATGTGTAACTCTTATTTCATGTGATGGTGTTTGCATCAAGGTTTTGTCAAGTCATGAAAGACATGGGCAAGAATGTTGCAATGTGTAAATTGATATTTAATAGAGTGAAAAGTGAAGATCTTACAAATAGAATTTGCAAATAGGTTAACAGGTAATTTCTCTGTTGAAAATTTGATGAACAGTTCATGAATAATAATAATATGAATAATATTTTATAAATAAAATTCAAGGTTAAACTACTATATGCTTGATAATTGCTGATGATAATTAATTCCTAAGACTTAAATATATAAATAATAAAGTAAATTATATTAGCACAATGGTACAAATGCAATCTCAATGTAAATATGTGTTAATATACCAGATTAATGCTATGCAAACATTGTTAAAAACTTACTCAGTGCTGTTAGAGGTAACATATTTGCTATGTAATAATGAGATATCAATGTCAAAATATTTTTCTTCCTGATTTTAAAAAGCAATTTGTAATCTGCTCACAATAATGCCATAAGCTAAGCTACTTTCAAGAAACATGAGTTAACAAAAACAAAGAATAATTTCATCCAAAATGTTTCACGAGTATCGATTTTATGTCTTCCTGATCGAGGTGGAAAGTTTTTCAGAATCTAGTTACAGACACGTTCTAGTGTTGACAGAAGGCTCAGTAGGGACATCATGTTTTGCAGTGTTGACGTGGATAACACTTCTGTTTAATACTCTCTAAACCAAATTAACTTGAAAAATAGTTGAGTTTGCTTGCTGTTTTTCTCAGATTTGATTTCATGATAGTGGGAATCTTTGTTTGCAATTAAACTCATGTTTGCTATTGCATTCTTGAAATTATTGCTTCAATTTGATGCATTCCTGGGAATTTGTGACATTTAACTCAAAGGTAAAGGACGGTATTAATGTGGTAGCTGCTAAAGAAATTAAAATGTCATTCCAAACATTAGTGATCAAAGCTTCATAACATTAACATTTGGATTTCAATGTAAGCGGCAATTAGAAATCTGTGGCCTGATCAGCCTATTGACAATTATACGGGAGATCTGACCCCATGTTTATAAAACCTTTTTCATGCTCAACTCAGTTGTATTCACGAATCTCCATATAAAATTTGAGCTTGAGCATGAAATTCTATTAACAAATGTTAGAGTTTCATTATCTTGGGGCCTGGGATTTGATTGGAGTTAGATCTAGGAATAGTCAAATATTGTCATGGTGATCATTATAATAATTGTGTGTGTGTGTGTGCGTGCGTGCGTGCATGCACGCATGCGTGTGTGCGAGAGTGTACTTGTGGGAGTGTGATAGTAGCATATTAATACTTGTTTTAATTTTATGTTAACCTTCACTAAATGAGGACAGAATATGCGATAATGCTGTGATAAGGTATTTCACAAAGTATAAATTACTATAATTGATTCTGTGTGAAGTAGTATAGGTGTTATGTTACAACATTTAATTATATTTAATTCTACCTGATGCAATCGCTACCTATTGTATCATGGTCTGTGTTAATCAGGTCGATGTCATAGTAACATGTATCTGGAAAAAATATCTATTGTCAATTCAGGAGTGTAATTATTATGTAATAGTCACTCATTTTAAATAATAAAATTAAATAATAAAATAATAAAATTAAATAAACGCCACGACGTAAGTGAAATAATCTTGAAAGCTGCTCTAAATCCCAATTCAAAACATAAAATATTAAAATAACATTTCAGTATTATGTTTTCTTTGACTGTTAAATATGTCAAGTGTGAAAGGTCCAGTTAATATGGCAGTAACAGAAGAATATGTAATAGTTTTGTGTAGAGGTTACACTGATCCTATCATCCTAGCCTTACAGCTCGTGAAACATGGTAGTGAAACCAAACACTGAAGTGCAGGGCTGTTTTTCCCTCCATTAAACCATTTACACTGTACATTGTATCTCTACAAGTAACCTGTAAGTCTTTTTCAAACACTGACATGATCACCACTGCTCCAGACTTTCTGTTATGTATCGGATTGCTCACGGTTGTGAGACTGCAGTACTTGCACATTACACAGCAATTATCTGTGTACAGAAATGTTATACAGCAATTATTTGTGTACAGAAATATTATACAGCAATTATTTGTGTACATACACAATATACAACAATTATCTACAGCATTACACAGCAATTATCAGGTGTCTTCCATTTCACTTATTTCACTACCATGTTTCACGAGCAGTAAGGCTATTACAGTGGTGGCCAAGACTGTGGAAAGTCTACTGTGGTACAGTATTTAACTGTTAAGAGAAGTGTTAAGAGCCAAATTGTTAAGAGCAATGTTCATCCTAGAATTTCAAACATGGGAGACATGACATTTCCTCTAAATACTACCCAGTACAGTGCTAGTGAAATGTGTTCACTACTAATCACTACTAATCACTAGTGTTAAGACACTGTTGAGCTAGTCAAATGTTTTAAAAGCAGTGTTAAAACAAAGTGTTAAAAAACTAATGTATTTAAGAGCAGTGTTCTTGCTAGAATTTTAAACATGCAGACTACATGACACTTATCTTGAAAGATGTTACTTTGTTATTGTGTTAGTCAAATGTTAAGAGACTGCTGTTGTGGCAAGGTGTTAAGAGACTACTGTTGTGGCAATGTGTTGAAAGACTACTGTGTTAGCAAGGTGTTGAGATACTGTTGTGTAGTCAACTGTTAACAGACTCATGTAGTGTTCAAGTTTAACTATCAACAGTGGTAGTCTGATGTTAAAAGACTACTGTGGTAGCAAAAGGGTTAAAAGTCTACTTTGGTGGTCAAATATTCAGAGACTATTCAGGATCTATTTTCCAAATATTTTTATGATTGTACGACAATTTTAAAGATTCATATTGTAAGGCACATTCGTATTCTAAGAAGATCTCTTCGAGAATAGACCCCTTCTGTATGTGGTAGCTATAGATCTTGGAGTTTCTTGATGTGAAACCTGCCGGCAAGTTTTGAAGTGCAACGATGAGTCCAATATTGTTTATTTTTCACAATACATGCCACTTACCATTTTATGGTTATACCTATGCTCACCAGTCTTAATAAATCTTGTATTTCACCTTTCACTAGTGTTCTGTTGTGTCTACATGTCTTGTTTCAACTGTTTCTATTTAGTTTATGAGACATTGTAGGGAAAATCCAATTTGTTTCACATGATAGCATTTACAATTAGTTTACCTTCTACATCCTGTTTGTATCTGTTAATTAGTAATGTGCAGTCAAGTTATCAATAACTCTTGCAGGAGTATGCACTAAATATTACCTAGGATCGGCTAGGATCGCTTTGCCATCAGCTATCTGACTTTCTCAGATGCCGTTTTAAGATGATATGAATACAGTATTTCCCAGATTCTTTTTAACCCTCTACATTCTGGATTAATCATAGTATCTGCTCATGGTTAACTTCAGTATGTAAAAGGTTAAATAAATATGTTACTTGCTGTAGATCTATAATTATATACTGAAATATAGAAAGGCATGTTCAGGCGGTGACTGAAGATATCTGGACAATTGATGGACATACATTTTTCTGACCCTCAAGAAGATGTTTTAAATAATGAATTCTGTTTTATAAATGACACAAATGACAATGGAACGTTCTGTTTTCAGCGCTGAACAATGACAAGTGGCACGAACTGGAAATCTTTCTGAACCCACGGTCAGGGGAGCTAACTGTGACACTGGACAAGAAGAAACAGGCGAAGATCCTTGAGGCGTTTCAGAGAGGCGGTGCCAACGATCTACTTCAATGGTCACAGATTGAATCAGAAATATCTTATGGAGGTAAAGTCGCTTTTTCTTTTAGAATTTCCAGTCCCTCCTTTCCTTCTTTATACAAAAGCCGAGTGGGTAACTTCAGAATTGCATGTTAGCTGTGTTTGGATAGTTTTGTTGATGTTGATTTAGACGTCTTCATGAGGTCCTACCACAGAAACCCTCCTGAATAGGTCATGGTTAGGAGAAAACATTAACTCAAACTATTTCCCAATATGTAAGCTATTTGCATGCATTCAGATCTTAGGTTTCTAGTAAATGTCCCTCATAGATCTGTCCAATTAACCCTTGGTCAGCTTAAATCTGAAAATAAACTCCCCGCACTGAAGGTGTTCACTGAACCCTGTAATTATATTCTTAAGCTGTATACCAAGGAATTAGTCGTCAGTTTTGTTGAACACCGAGGTTTTGAAGAAAAATATAAATATCTCGTGATCTTTCTCTACCTCTGGTTTGGAGTCGTTTAGCTTTACACTTGATTAAAGCCAGTTATTGCCACTCTACTGATCACCTTAATGTCTTTTTATTGTATATGAAAATGTCATTAGTATCATGAATGCTTGACCGATATATTTATTGATTAATGATCAAATCTACTTATTCTTTCTAACATACAGCTGTGACATGGGTACCCAGAAGTAGATATTAAAAGGCTCGTCTTCAGAGATTAAAATTTTTAATTTTCAAATATTTTTTTTTGTATTTCAATATTTTTCCAACCTAAGAACTATATAAAAAATGTAATTAATTGTTTCAGGTACAGAACAAGAGTCACACAGTGAACTATTCTACTTTGTCGGGTGTTTGTCTAATCTGAAGTACGCACGTGAAGATGGGATACTGCTGGAAGTACCTATAGAACACGTGACCGATGCCACTAGGGGCTGCAGCGACCTCTGCAAGGGAGATAACCCATGTAAAAATGGCGGACAATGTGTCAACTTTTACACCTCCACGCGCTGCGACTGTTTTGGAACTGAGTATGAGGGCGACCTCTGTGAGAAAAAAGGTAAGGCAGTAAACTTTTGAAATTAATATTAATATTAGTCCAGAGGACCCAGCTGTGGATGGGTACCCTGTAGGATGAGATAGAGTTGTCGATGTAAACCTTCTAACATCTTAAATGACAGCTTTGGTTGTATACTTCCCATGGAGTTGAGAAGGTGAAATGTGAACATTTATCCATTGACAGGGGTAATAATTAGTGCAATGAGAAAGGTTCCGATTGGGGATTTGTCTCAATATTGTCTCAAAATATACACATTAGGACCCAAATATTCATAATAATATGAAAATTCAGGTGTCTTAATGAATGGAATTATTTCAATACAATCATGCAAAGTACTATTAATCGTAAAATTAATGCTAGGTTAAATTACCATGTCCTATAAATCCACCCAGTCAAAGAAATAAAATGGCAGCTAATTTAAACTTCCTGTTGATTATCCCCTATCTGTGAGGACATGAAACAAAAAAAATGTAATAGGTTTAATTTGTGCTATTTTGATTGCAACATCTGGGGTTTGATAAGCATTGTTTCGGGTTATGTACTAATTCAGGTTCAGAATAATAACATGCAATTGAATGTGACAGTGTTCATATATCATGTATACATTTGGTCCACTTCCTGTTTCTACTTAATTGACAACTGCAATTTTCATATTGTTCTTCCGTTGACCTTCTGTAGTATCTGAATCTGATACAAGCCGTGAGTGCTAATTCTGTTGGTATTTCACATCAATAGATTTGAGAGGATATAGCTATCTATACCTTGTATATACAGTCAGACAGCGCTGCAAATATCAATACCATTTATGATGTTAATATTGTAGGTACGCCTGAAAACATGTATTCGACTATCATTTACTCAGACTGAGGTTTCATTGTGATAAAATAATAAGACATTTGTAGTGTTTGGACTTCACTTCACTGCAAGGCTTGTATGTTGTCTCATCAATCCAGCATACTAGTATTACATGAGTTAACTTCTGGCCTAGTTGGATCACCATAGATAGAGACAGGACCATTGAGATAGTGGATAGTGTAAACTAATTCATGATGAAACTGCCTAATTTATGTTTGTATGAACACATGTCTGATATTGTTTCAATCAAGGTGAAAAGATCTGCCTAATTTATCAGTCTACATGATGTAAAGACAAATGGTTTTTTTATAAACATAAGTCCGGTACTCTTTCAGTCTCATTCAGTTCTTGCAGAACGTACAGCTGTACCCATGAGATGACATATTTAAGTGCTGATTTCTAGCGTACAGGAGAAATTAATTGACTGTAAAACTGATATCAACATGGCATGTTTCGCTCATGAAAACAACATTCATGGGTCGGCGGTCCCATTGATATCAGACATGTGAGACATATCTGTCTTTCTGTTTGTGCATGTTATATGGCTAAGTGAAGACTGTGTGTGTGTCCACGTGTATCACAAATGTAGTATTGTTGGTGTTTACTGCGGTACATAGCTCCTCCGTGAGTTGTGCATGTACCGTTATGTATCTGACCTTGTAGCTGAACCCTTCTGGCTTCTGTACAAATTCGATATAGGACGGAAACATGTATCCCATTTATTAGATTGTGCCACATGCAATTTGCAGTAATTCCATAGTGTCTACTCTACATAAATTTGATGGCATTGCTATACCAATTAGCCAATTTTCATGAATTCCATTCATGAAATTGAAAAAAAAATAATTAAAGATGAAACGAGTTTGTATGATAATGTGAAATTATATTATTTGAATCTGCTATTGTTCTTTGTATCACTATTGGGGCTAGTACGTTTCTATTGCTGTATGTGTGAGTCTGTACTAGTATGCAGTACAAGACCAGGATATTGCGCTGTGTACTGTACTCTACGTAGGCCGGTCTAGTATACTAAACCGTCTGGAAGCCGCCAGGGAAAGTATATCCATGGCACAGATGACCATGAACTGTTCAAAGCACTTACACTACTGTACGAGGAGATACTGTGTGTTTAGTATAGACTCCATGTGTGTTTAGTTCAGACCCACCATGTATTTAGGCCTTCTACAAACCTATTAAACATTGCAGGATTCAGTATCAAGGCTTGTTCGTGACACCTTACTTCAAGCACAGCCAACATAATTATGCTTTAAGTGTGATAATTACGCACTTGGCATCAGTGAGCCGTAGACATACATAAACAACATCAAAAACAGTTTCTTTCATTTAAACATATTTTATTCACATTAGAAAAGCATTGGATACAAGTTAGTTCCTTTACCTGCTCTTATGTAGTTAGTGATGGACTCAGTGACTTCTACATTAATGACATGTGTCATTTTTATGAACTGGCTATCTTCATACGTCATGCGGCTGGGAGTGTCACATGGCTGAATTACTCCTCACAAGTGTTATTGAAGATTTTTGTTAAAGTTTCATCAGTTGTATGTGCTATAACTATGAACTAGGGAAATCTTCTGACATTCTTGTCAACATATCCAGGAAAGTTTTCAATAACTGTGAAGGTTATGTATGCTTCTTATAGAAAAAGATACATGGTTTAAGGATTGGACCCAAGTTTACCACATCATATGAATAGGGGAGAAAGTGGGACATGTATCGAAGTATGTTAAGTATGAAGCTCATGGGGGGAGGGTACACATATTTGATGTACATGATAACATCATTTTAATAGACACATAAATGAGCAATAGTACCGTATGTGTTCTAAAAACGAAGTAGTTTATAATTAAAAATGAAGAATGAATGACGGTTAGCTCCTATTGTCGGAATATAGTCATGCAATATTGTCTTGTATTTATCCGAATGTGTAATTATATTACGAAACATTAATGCAGAAAGGAATTTATGGATAACTTTGGCATTTTTGTATGTCATGATATGGCTTAGACATTATCTACTCATAGGCTTGGACATTACTTACATACTTAAGATATGTAGCGGGACCACTGCTGATTCTTGGATTCAAACCCAAGTTGATGGATTGTGAATTGTGAGTCCAACACTCTACTGAATGAGCCAAAGGGGTAACCCCACTGGCCGAGACCAGTAGGAGCATCTTATATCATGCCCGCCTACAGATGCATACAGCAGCAGAAACCGTCCATAAGTGTAGGAAGCTATGTAGGGCTCATTACCTCTGTGAAATGTGGGTTTGGACAGTAATTGTATTGGCTGTGGTTGTACACCTCTGTCTGTGTCAGAATGAGGCTATCATACATACACGGGCAGTCACACGTAAAGATGGGTGAGATTAGAGGCCAATTTCCTTCACGCCTGGAGTGGAGAATGGGTAAATTGGCTTGTGTAATGATATGATAACACTGTGAACATTTGCTAGTGTTGTTAATCCTGTACTATCAATTAACTATAGGACATTTTAACACGAAAGAAGGAATAACACAGAATTAAAATGTGTTCATACTGTAAAATATTTTCTATAAGGAAGTATGTGTTTTGTTAATTAATTAACTTTTTGATGAACTTTTATGACACATGTGAACGTATACTTGTAAAAGTCAGGTCCTGTGTTATGGAATGCCCTTTCCAATAATATTCGGGACATCTCAAACTTGTCAGCTTTCAAGATCCATCTAAAAACAGTTCTCTTAAAGTCTTTAAGCGAGCGTATGACTAAGTGCCTTTGAGCTGACATTTCCTGGATGATGGCGCTATAGAAATCACGTAACTTTATGTAACTTAACTCATCTTACAACACAGCATTTTACCATCAAAGATTCAGCCTCATTTAACACAATAACAGACAGAATTGAAAATAATTCAGGGCATCCTTTCACGAAGCTCTCTTATCCACTGAGACCATAACGCTCTCTTTGCCGATAGCTAATGCATTGCAAAGAGAGCGCTGTGGTCTCTTAGTGGATAAGAGAGCTTTGTGGAAGGATGCCCTGAATTATTTCCAATTCTGTCTGTTATTGTGTTAAATGAGAGACCATAGCCGATAGCTAACACACCGTAAAGAGAGCGCTGTGGTCTCATAGCGGATTAGAGAGCTTTGTGGAAGACTACCCAGGTCAATACAGCCAATGTCTCGACACAAGTTAATAAGATGCAGGAGGAGATGGTAAAATCATCACTCGAATTAAATCTGCTAATTAATTTTGTGCAGACAGTGATGGAATAACACACGCATGTGTTGTCCTTGTCTGATAGCCTGTCACCTGATCACCGTCCTAGCAAGACTGATCCTGCGAACTCATATTGAATTATCCTAGACCGTGTTGATGTTGTGTATCAGATGATGTTGTAGAGAGCATGACATGATAATATTACAGAGAGCATCACAGGCTAATGTTACAGAGAGCATCACAGGCTAATATTACAGAGACCATCACAGGCTACTGTAGACTATCAATAGTCTCGGAGGGTTAAAGTAAATCAATAATATATATATGGTGTTCTCCAGTAATCTAGACATGCTTAACTGATCTAGGGGAATATTTTGAATAGGAGTTTTTGGGTGAGAACAAGGTGTGACACAGACTAAGGCTACTGTTACAGAGAACATCACAGGCTAATATTACAGAGAGCATGAGAGGCTAATATTACAGAGAGCATCACAGGCTACTGTTACAGAGAGCATCACAGGCTAATATTACAGAGAGCATGAGAGGCTAATATTACAGAGAGCATCACAGGCTAATGTTACGGCAAGCATCGCAGGTTTAGAGAAAAATATTACAAAGAACATTATAGATAATATGTTAACACAGACACCATTTGTTAATATTATATTACAGAGAGCATTACAGACTAATATTACAGATAGAATAATTTGCTATTACAGAGAGCATCACACTATTATAATAAAGAGCATTTACAGGTTAATATTACAGAGAACATAAAATATTATTTTATAGAGAACAAATTACAGACTAATATGACAGGGAAAGTTGACAATAATAATAATTATTATATTATTGATCTAACGAAGGATAATTTATGTCCTCACTGTGCCCGTCAATTAGTTTGGGATTATTCATTAACTGAATTATGTAAATATTGATATCACTAATTTTAATAGTGATGTCATTTTGATGATACAGTAGCTGCCGTGAATTCTTGAACCGTTGAAAATAGTGTATCCAAATTAATATTTGATAATCTTTCCATAGTTTGTTCAAAGTGTTTTACTTTCTGTAATTAATTGTTACTTACTTGCTGTTTTACAGGCCCCACCATTATGACGTTCCGTGGGTACGAGTGGGTGACATATCGCTTGTACGAGAAGAAAGAAGACCGATTGGTGGCCGACAAAAGTCGCATTTCATTTGAATTCAAGGTCAGTATGACATTCATGCATTGTAGGAATTAAAACACCTGTATTCATAATATTAAATATAGTTACCTCTTGTGTGTTTGTGTGTGTTTGTTTTGTTAAGATCTGAACATTGAAATTGACACAAACATGCATGTTCAATTATATTATGACATCAAGAAAAATACATTACAATAATTTTGTTTTTATTCCTGACAATATTACGACATTCTGAGATTTATCTGATGTCAATAATTCCACTTGTTCGTTGTATCGACCGACTGTGCATGTATACTCGAGAGCCATATTACTGTGGTGAGATATTACGCAGGCCATCTGTTGATAACAGCGCATTTCACTTCCATTATGTTCTACATTATCAAGCAGAAACAGCCATAGGCTGCAAATATATCACCTTCTGTATTAATTCCTGTTTGAAGTGTTGCGCTGTAGTTGTTCATGGTTTGATAGGAATCACCGCAGAAGGATGGCGTTGGTGATGTGATTACATAGGGTAATTGTACTGAGTTGGAACAGATGTGTCCTGTACTCGGACCACAATTAATTAGAATTCCTCTGCTTTTGATTGAGGCGACAGTGCTCTGGTTTTGATGTCGTCCAGGGTATCGTTTCTCGAAGCTTTCGTATCTACTATGAGACCATGGCACTCTCGTAGCGATCTCTTATACATGGAAATTGGGATGCTTATTCATAGTCTTGTAATGGATAGGAGAGAAACGATACCCATGTCTTTAACTTGTCACTAGATTGCCTCACTCACATGGTTTCCTGTTCCTCTTTCAATAATATACATTTGTATATCCCATGGGAGTTTTCATACTTTTCAATTTCCCCAGAAAAACCTTATCTGTACAACTGAAGAGATTGCTTGACCTTCATACTACAACCATTTTACCATTCCAATGAATATATCAAACTTCTGAAAAGGAATTCCCGATAAGATAACGGGCCCGACTTTTCATGTCGCGGCAACATCCACATTTCTAGTTTCCGAAGATAAAAGAGAAATGTTGCTGTAAAAGGGATAGGCATCTACATGTCAATAGGCATCGATGAATGGTCTCGGATGGTTTCTCTCAGTGAAACCAGAGACCAATGTTACACAGGACTTCCAAATAGCCATGAAGGAGATAGAGAGAGATGGGTGTATCTCTGTGATGATAATTCAAGTCCATATGGGATTCTATCTCAGAGTGGAATCAAGGATAAATTCTATTACTTCGTATGGCCTCCTCTTGTGATGTAGAAATCAATTTGCATGATATCCTTGCCCTGGATTCTTGGAAGGCAACACATCCTGCAGCTAAATAGCTATGACTTCATTGAATTGAAGCAAATAATATTATATTTTGGTGGTGATTAAATTATGGTTTTGTGTTGGTTTTACTTCTTTCAGCTTCTGCGGTGACGTTAAATTCCAAATTCTCTCTCACTGACTTCTTTCTGCATATATAGCTTCTGAGAATATAAAAATACAGTTACTTTAATTATTTTCTCCATCCATAATGTTTTAATGTTTCTTAACTACAACCATGCCACTATTGAAGCAGAACATGTACTTGTGTATCTGTGGCCTATGACAGGGAGATGCGCTCCCTCTACTTGTTTCTCTAATAAGTCAATAAAGAATGTGTTCTGGGGAGTATTGCATGTCAGAAAGTGACCTAATGTCGCACACCTCCGTGTAGTCTCATGTCGTAGGCACAGCTCCCGTCTCGGGTTCTCAAGACGTAGGTACAGCGCTAGCGTGCTCTCTCAAATTCTCAAGGAGGGGAGGTGATAGGAGTCGTAGCAGGAAGGAGTTTGGTATCGGCTGGTCTCGTGAACCAGAGATTATTGGCAGGATGGGGAACATCAAGTGTCATGTGCATTGTGTTCAGTTCTTGCACGGTGCCATAACACAGTGTGCTACAATTAACATGACCTTTCGTAACATGTGTAAGGAAGGCATTAGAGTTAATACGACACTTTGTAGCTGGTGTAAGGAGCGATAGCGTGGCACTTATCGTGCAGTCACTTTCAGTTTATTGCCATGATATCTTTTCCAGATGGAATGAAATAAGAATGCGTATTTACTAAATGTTCTGAGTAAGACTTTGTGCACCTGAAACAAGGTTGTGGCATGTAAGCTATTTGTTTGCCATTTGTTTAGTGAAGGGAAAGGAATAAATTAGGTTTCTTATTGAGGTGTCATGATTGTAATAAAATTAATTAATTTTATAAATAATAATGTAATTTATTAATTTGAAAGCATTACTTGTAATAATATAAAAATAAATATTTTAATACATAACGTCATTTATGAATTTGAAAGCATTGCTTGAAAGGACATGGCAAAGTTTAAGAGGTCATATATGATAAAATAAAAATAAAAATAAAGTACTACATGTATACATAGTTCTTGTCATGGACATTGGAGGCATTTCAAAATAATTTCTTAATATGAAGTTTACACGATTTCGCGACAGCCGATTGGCTTAAACTATGTCACGTGACAAAAGTTTACACGACAAATTGTTGCGTTCATACGTGTGTAAACTTCAC
>JAUTBZ010133358.1:0-13806 GCA_032361785.1 Lepetodrilus galriftensis
TACATTGTATATACAATTTCAAAAACGATTTGATTTTCTTATAAAAGTATGAACTGCATGGAATATAGCTATGTTAAATGCATACATATATTATTAAGTAACTAGCTACATTTCACGCATATCCCACTGGTTTATAGTTACACTATTTTCAGACTTTAATATCCCTCTAGGCTGCAATTGACATAATTTGATTTAGTTGGAATCGGACAGGAGTCCAGGACAAGTTGGAGCTTCAGAAAATAAGCAGAGATAAAAGAAAAAAACCTAATAAAAACAACTATCGGAACTATCGATAGATTGCTATCGGGACACACACTATCGCAATAGGTCGACTTATCGACTTATCGTTACACCCCTAGTTAACACTGTGCACATCAAATAGGTTATGAATATTGTAAAATATATCCATTGATACTTTAAATATATCCAGTACTCTTTAAAATTCTAAAATTAAATTTTCAATATGACGTAATTTTGTAAAACAGTAGACATTGCAGTGAATTAAATACATCCAGTGCAAATTTGAAATATAACATGTCATTTTGAAAAACAGTACACACCTATAGAATAGAACAAAGCATTTTGAAATATACTAGTATTCTACTTATAACACAGTATGTACATGACAAAATAACTTAAATTTAAAACCTAGATTGTACATTTCTTTAAAAAGGAATTTCAAGGTTCTAAGGTGAAAAAGGTTATTTAATTGCATGTAAATTATAAATATGACGTGTTTTTTTTCCATTTGAAGTATTGTTTGATCTGTTCCATTCTAAAGCAGTTTGGACAAGATGATCTGTTATTTGGGGCTTGTTAGTGGCCCTAGTTAGGGGCCCTTGTTAGTGACCCTTGTTAATGCCCCATGTAGCAGAACTAGGTGCTTTGGTCCAGGTGGTAGTAGGTGGTGACAATCGAAGCCTCTCTGCTTTCAATGAGAGGGATCGTCTCAAAGTGGAATGTTGAAATATTGTTACAGGATTTCTATCTCACCATCACGAACACATGTCATATTACTATCACTGTGCAGTAATTCCTTTCATTATTGGCCAAGATATGGTAACTGACCTTACATGAGTTGCTGGATTCTGAGGATAACGCTCTACAAACTTAGCCAAAGAGTTAACCCCTTCTGGCCAAGACCAGGAGCATCTTATATCACCTTAGTATTAAAGAATGCTAAAACATTCCTGAGTACAAGTGTTAAATACGAATATTAATGTTTTTGACATGGAAAAATAATATATCTAGATGACTTTATTAGATATGTTTAACCCTCTCCATGTTGGCAACAACCAGTGATGCCCTAAAGAGCAGTGTCTGCCTAATCCAACAGGAAGAGGGTTAAATTATGCCTTCACAAATATCTGCATCATAAATGCGACAGAGAGAAACATTTGGGTGAAGAAAACTCGGCTAGAAGAAATACTTTTACTACTTGCAAGACTGACAAGATATGTCCCGTCCTATCCACATCAAAGTCAAACCTCTGGTAAATTTCTTAAAAGGCATTTCTGGGATACAGACACATGGCATTAAGATGGCCGCTGGTTTCAAAGATGGCCACCATGACAGTCGAGCCGATGGCAATTACTGTGTAGAATAAACACATCAGGACTTTTAACCATCTGGTCCAACTAGCACTAGCTAACCCATCACTTCTGTAGGTCACTGGATGGTACTCACATTGTATGGAGAGAACAAAAAAAATCAAACTGTTCAAATTGTACGAACGTAATTTTGTTATCGCAAGTATTTTTTTAAATCAATGATCAATGACCGCCATTATTCAAGCCTGAGGTGCAATATGATTAAAAATTTATGTTGTTTTACAAGTAAAGTGAGTTGGAGTGAGTCATACCATGGACGTGATACCATTTCAGTAGAGTGGTTCTTCTAGATGACCAACGAGGTACCATTGACTTTAAGAGCATTTGGGTGGCAATGGCAAGAACTTCCTTAAATTGAAATGCCCCCCATTGGGCCATTGAGTCTTGTTTTATCAAATGCATGCAACTAGTATCATGAATATGGCAAGTATTTCTTCAGATGGGCAACGTATCATAGAGTATTTCATCCAGTACATGTAGTACCAATATGGCAAGTATTTCTTCAGATGGGCCATCATGGCAAGTATTTCTTCAGATGGGCCAGACATCATGGCAAGTATTTCTTCAGATGGGCAAGGTATCATACTACTGGCTCATAAAAATAATTAATTTTGTTAAATATATACTAGTATATTAGTAAAACATGTATTTATCTATCATAACAGACAAAGTATACATACTCTACCTTAACATCAGTACATCAACCTGTTTCTACCATGTCTAATGTACATATCAATATCCACATATAAATAGTTCCATAATGATCAGATGCCATACTCTATCACTGTTTATCAATCAATCTATTAATAATGGTACTTGAGGAACACATTTTAACACTAGAGAGCAAACTAATAAAGTGTTGATAGAATGACAACACAAATTGAATATATATAATACATGATCATCAGCATTCACTTATAAGCAAGTTACTGGAATCAAATTATATGTATTGATACTAGCAGCTTGACACTTTCCAATACCACACAACTGCAATTTGGTCTTGGCGCCATAACAGATGTCATGACTATAGAGAGCATATCGATAAGTTCCCCCACTTCATTCTGAGAATGTACAGAAAGCGTTGGTACAGCAATGAAGTGATTGACAGAGAAGCGAACACTACATCACAGTTTCCTACCTAAACAGCTGACAAAAGACCCACGTAGGAATGTAATTGGCAGTGAAATTCCTCAGAGAACGAGCGTGTACCACTTGATCCAGAAATCAATATGACTCTCTATGACAGGTCAGGATCATGCAAGCTTAGCTACTGAAGAATCCTGTGCTATATAATATACCAAATAGTGATTTCCAGAGATGATTATTTGATTATCACACTATCTGCAGAGAGGAAAAATCCATGGAGAAGAAGGTTGGAAATGATTTCTGAAGCCAGTGAATTTTCCCTGAAGGCATATGAGGATCTAGCTCGATTCCTCTAGCCTTCCCTGTTGACCATAAGATACCCATATAAAATGTTTCTTAAATGGTCAGCATGGAAGTCTTAGGAATCTTGAGCTAATGAGTATCTATTGGAGCCAGTACACATTATCTGAAGGAATATGAGGATCCATTGGAGCCAATGCAACTCTGAAGGAATATGTGGATCCATTGGAGCCAATGCAACTTCTCTGAAGGCATATATATTTAAGGATCCATTGGAGCCACTGCAACGAATGCAACTTCTATGAAGGCATATATATAAGGATCAATTGGAGCCAATGCAACTTCTCTGAAGGCATATATCAGGGGCGGATCCAGACTTTCAGGTTAGGGGGGCTCAAGGTGTATTTTAGATGGGGCTCATAATTTCACCATAATACAAAATACATGTTTATTGAACAAAATTGTCCAATTCTAGGGGGGCGCAAGCCAGGTGAGGCCCCCCTTAAATCCGCCCCTGAATAAACAGAAATACAAATAAAAATGTGCAAATGATAATGCAATAACAAGGTAATGCATTCAGATGGTAATACAAGCAAATGTATGTACATTGTTATACAAGAATACAGCAATACAAATTAAATACAATAAGTCGATGTATATCTTAATACAATAGTAACACAATGTTTAGTTACTTCCTCTCCTGTTTTGGGTGGCGGTGGTTTCAAAACAGATACTAGTACAATATTAACGTGCATTTATTGTTATGAAGTTTCTCGACATTAATCGATCGTTATTGTTGCAGGGATTCATTTTATGGATAATTATTCAGTATCGATATAAATGTTATGGTTACATTACACACGCAGAGATATATTAGCGGTTAGTAAACAATTCCTGACAAACACTATAACGTATCTTTTAAATAAATTATCAAACCATTGTTACACACGAAGGACGCCTGGAATAAAAGATATGTATATTCGTTTTAACACAAACGAGTCGGTTGCGTATTACGTATTGAAATATGCTGGTACTGTAATCCAAGGGATGTAGCTTTCAATTTGAAATGCAAAGTAAAAATGGTGTATAAAATGTATTGAGACGCACATCCGTACTTTCTTTGTGCCTAGGATACATGATTAACGACTAGTCATTCATCAGCGGTATAGTTTTACCAACACTGTTCATAGGAATCTGTCTTGAATGGCATCTAATAGTCGACCAGTCTGGATTCCGCTCTCTCATCTGCCCCTCGGGTGGTCGTCGTATAGTCGACACGTCGAGTAATTGGGAATTAGAGGACGAATCTTCCTACAGCGACATCCTGCGCTCAGACGGTGTTGTGACCACATGTGTCAGCAGTAAGGTCACAACCGAACGTACTCTCAGCGGGAATCTGCGAGAAACACCGAGATCGATTTTTTGTGTCGTCTGGTGTAGGACTTTCAGAGGAAGTCGGAACACCAACGAGTCGAGACACTCCTTTACACTCTGTGCTGCAGAGAGTAGAGACGCTCCCTTGGTAATGTGTTTCTGAGAGTGGACATTATTGCCCTGCCTGGTGTTGCCGTGATGTCAAGGAATTAGTGCTGCTAAAAAACTTTAACATCCGGTGTGGATTTTGTTAAAGGTGTAACTGGCTCACTCACAGGACCTTTTAGCCAGATGTAACTTTTTTCTCTCTTGCGGTTATCATGGATTACGTTGCGTTCTGGTGCTATGTACAACAGTTACACTACTTTCGGAGGTTTAATTGATATCCGGATATTGCCAACTTATTTTTCTTTTACTAAATAGAAAAAGTTCATTGGAACCGCTGCAAGTTACCGCCTCGGTGTCAGTGTACCATCAGATTGGAATGACGAGAGTTTTATCTCAAACAAGATGAAAAGCTATGTGATAAACAGAGACCAAGAAAAAGGACATGGCACCGATTAGACACAGGGTTTTAATTGTACATCACAAGTTCCAATGCGACCTGGGAGGATGTTTCATATGGCTGTTAGAATAGTGACACTATGGGTAAAGAGACGGAGAAAGATGACTTGGACAGCTTCACTATAAGCTTTCCGATGTATACACCGCGAGGAAATGACATAATTTCAGTCCTACATTACGTACTTTGAGGACAATATTACCAACCGACATTAGACTAAGGATATCATTAGTGGCATCTCGTCTAATGGATTTGACGGGTTATCTTTGTACGTGGATGTCGATACTCGAAGAGATTTATGAAAAGGCTATTTCCAAACGGATAATATACCCCGCATTATTGGGCTTATAGACATGCATTATGCATGAGCGACTTCTGGTGGCCTACTGAACTAGCTGTTATTAACCCAGGCATCACGTAATTGGGAGGACCATTGTGAACTTCAACGTGATTTCAGCTCTGGACCTTCAGAGCGCGGACAAGAACCTTCACAAATACCTGGATGCCGAATTTGTTTTCGTTTCTTTCATCTGGACGAATCATCAATGATATATACAACTAACCCAGAGAAGACGGAGAGTTCCATGGAAATATTACTGAAAATCGGATAGATTATTTAAAAAAAGCAAAAGTAAACCCACATAAACTAATGGTCGACTGGCTATGAAAATGTGAGACATTGGGTTAAGACAAGGAGATCCTTTGATTCCTGTTTTATTTAACACTATTGTTTGGTCAACGTGATACATGGCCCATGCATAGACATTACGCCACCCCTCTCCCGACGGGGCAGATTCTGGACCCGCCGTCGTGGGCAAAGAAAGACACCGATGTCAGGGATAAAAACCTGGCAATGTCCACTAAAATTTTAGGCCTTGGCATATTTTTAGTGGGCGTTTTGGTTCTATCGGTGGCTTTGATAATCGGACTGGAATTCCCAAAGTATGTCCGTACAAAGTTGATTGAAGATCAGTGCATCCTCAACTCGGATCATCTCAAGTATGAGTCCTGGGTAAGTACTGTAGCTACAGATAGTAATGCAAGGTTTAAAATAATGCAAAGGTAAAATTAATGGGAAGTGAAACATAATGCTAAAGATTCGGTGATGACGTGTCGCTTTGAAAAAACTCGTATTAATTTGTGACTGATTATATGGTGATTTAATACGTTACTATTAATGCGAAGTTAAAATTAATGGTAGGTAAAAGAATGATGCGAAAGATTTGGTGATGAAATGTCGCTTTGATTTAAACTCACATTTATTTGTTACTTTGTATATATGGTCATTTAATACGTTAAAATAAATGCGAGGTTAAAATTAATGCGAACGCTGCAAGGTGGTGATATGTCGCTTTAAATTAAACTCGCAGTTATTTGTGACTTTGTATATTAAAATGTTTTAGTGTACTTCTGTATTCACCAGACATTACCATTCATTTTACAATGGTATAAATAGCATGATTCTATAATTTATAATGTAATACACGCGGTGCCAATAGCAACCCCTGTCACAGGAATATCATAGTAGCAATTACTTATTTAATTCCGCTGACGTAAATATACGTAATGAATATGTACGTAAATGGCAAGAACTCAATAGAATGCCAAATACGATATCAACATATTGTTACATCGCTGGAAGAATTATCCTGGGAAACTGAAAGCATTCCCAAAATTTTAATGAAGACCGTATACTCTAGTGAATTTTAAATGGAACCTCGCGAATGTCTCCAAAATCGTAGCCTACTATAGACATCTAAAGAGCAGTATAACATGCATGCTCTCCAACTCGTTTCCGTTAAAATACCCGATGTTCCAGATAGCGGACATTTAATGTATTGTATACCCGCGCAAAGAAATAGTTTTAAAGTAAAAGAAAAATTATATTCTACATCTGTGACCTGATAGTAGGTTAGTTGCATTTCAATTATGGCTATGTAAATTAGTTTTAAATTTTGAATAGCAAAGCAGGTTACCGTTTGAATATGAATGCATGCATACCAACAGCGTCAAGCATCTCAATTTGTACACCGTTGGTATCTAGATTAGATTACATCACATGTCAATTCATAATTTGGATGTGTACACTCGAGTCAATTTGGATCAAACTGACGCACCTAGAATTATTTGGAATTCGAAAAGGTCAAATTCATATTGTGCAACATCCATTTTTCTAAACACGCTCTCTGATTGTCTATTTTATAGATAGTCAATTACAGTTGTATATGACTCCATCGTGAGAACACAATATTACACCTGGACCCCGTTCCACAAAACAATTGTAGCACTACAAGAGTCGTAACGCCTGTACGTTAGCATGGAACGGATGTCCGGGTTCCCGGTTGTAATGCTAGTACCTGACTAACCATGGTTCCTATCACTACTTAGTACTTACATTAAAAAGTTACTTGTTTTTGTCTGAGCAAAATAATGTAATACTAGTATCTTCTTCCTTTTTTTAAAATGAGGCTTACATCTGTATTCAATACTATTTCTTTTCTTTTTTTCTTTTCTTTTTATAAATATTTGTATACAACTATGTGAATGTAGAATACTATTTTACTTATATCACGGCTTGTCAGTTTAGGGCAGGAGGAAACTCGCAACATCCGTAGCGGTGAATGTTGCAGTAAACCTGTGAGCACCGGCTGGTACTGACAAACCAAGGATGATAACAGTACAGATAGCGCACCCATCAATATCGCGTCAGAAAGGTAACTTTCTTGAACATTGATGCCAGGCTCCTTGGAACCTGGGGCCTTTGACTCCGAAGTCAAACATTCTACCATTGCGCTACCACCCGATAATTACTTTTTAAAAACATTATTATGAAGGTATAATCCCCATTTAATTCATGCAATGAAAAATAACTGCGCTAAAAGTATTCTTCACCTTTCAGGCTTAACATCAGTTACATTACTCTATATATGCATTATACTTTATTACCTTAGATTGAATCAATATTTAACCGACTACAGGAGCGTACATATTGGACGTAATAATTAGTTTCCTATAAAAAGAACAACTAATATTTAATGCCATGGTTCTTCTACCATGCACATGTGGTCTGAAAAAAATCAATACCCATAATAGAACAACTTTTGTCTCAGATATATTTCTTGTCGTCTGCTCCCGAGCAGACCGGAAACCAGAAACCCCCGTGGTCAGTGTTCTCAGATAACGTTTCCGCGATCGCGAGACTGTTATAAATATCTTTACTCCAATAGTGTTCATGAAGATTTCCCCTATAACAACCTTATGGAATAGAAATGGTTTAAACCTAATAATGAAGAAGTAAACGTATTTATTTACATGTCTGGTTTAATAGCACTCAATGGTTTATGTTTCCAACCGCATTAAATGAAATCGGGTTGGCGTTTTACGAAAGAGTCGTATACGGTAGTACGGGCGTAAATAGGAATGTACGTAATGTCCTGCATTAGTAAAACCATGGTCACTTAAGTTACGCCGTGACTAAAGTACGACCCTTGATGGAAACCATTCCTGACGAGGATGAGGTAAAGTATTTCGTAGATCATTGAACACGCTAGCACCAATAAGTGAAATAATCTTGAAAGCGACTCTAGATATATTCCTATCTGTTTAGATGTAATAGTTACTTTAGTATTAAACAAAATTAATTAGTTTACGGTGAGTTGTAGTTGTAATTTGTATACTATTTGGCCCAGTTGCTAAGAACAGTTGTAGGTAGGTAGACCTACAAGTGATTGTAAGTCACACTTTAGGACCTGATCGATACAAGTGTAAATCCATTGCACGAAACACTTTTATCATTACAATCTACAAACTTGTAGTGATAAAAGTGATTCGTGCTTCCAGGCTTACAGTTATAAGCGGGTTCCTAAATGAAACGGTTGACATAATGAAACACTAAATAAACGTTTTCCAACAAGATACATGTTCTAACATTTTTCGTAACATTTTATGCATTTTTCTTTTTAAAGAACAACCTATTTTTCAACAAAACAACACATGCTTACTTTTCACTTTATTAAAATATTAAAATGTACATGTACCTGTTTCAACAGTGGCAAGTAACCCTCAAATGTCAAAGTTCTAAACCTTATACATTAAAAAATATTTATTCCAATAAATACTACACATTAAGTTATACGTCTGCCAAAAAATACTGGTGTTGCCAAACTTTTTACCGTCAGTATATATACATGTACATGCAGGTAAAACACTGTCCGGCGTCAACTGTCAACAAACACATACTTTTATAAATAATACATTGCGCTATTTTGCATATCAACTCAATACAGGCATCTATAAGATACACAATAGGCAAGCACAGGGGAAAAGTTCCTGTCTGAATATTGATAGAGTACAAACACACTTATGATAACAAGTTTTTTATTTAAGCATTATTTAAAAATATATATCTTGGGAGGGGGGACGAACATGTATGTTGGTGTCTAATTGATCATCTTAGTTGGCTACATCCCAGTCTGAAAAGCCTGGCGAATATGACGTCTCGACGTCAAACTCGCTCGGTGACGTTGTTGACGTAAAATCGACGTTATGATGTCAACGTCGGCTCTCTATCTGGGTATCCTTTCTCAAAGCTCTCTTGTCAATTATTTTTACAGAGCATTAGCTATCGGCAAAGACATCGTTATTGTATCTTTAAAATGGATAAAAGAGTTTCGTGAAAGGATACCCTTGGTTCTGATGGTAATGTCAGTTGCTGGTTTTGAGAGGGGTTCATGCGAGTACACAGTCACCTTTTTCTTTGTAACTTGTAAGGGAATTCAGCGATCAATCATTATTACCCCGACACTTGTCGATATCTCAAACTATGACCTGTGACTCGGGGGTCTTGATAATTACTCAGTGCACTATATATCGTAATCTGTAGCAGGCCAGATGTCGTTTATAGAAGTTATTATAATAAGTATCACGACATTCCCCATAATTGAGTTTTATTTAATCTAATAATAGTTAATGCATTCATGAGGCAGGGGAATTGGTGTCGTCATATTACGAAATTATGCTATGAAATATTGATAAGTTGGTGCAGGTTATAGTACATTGGACGGAGGGAGATTATAGTGGATTTGAAACGTAAAATGCACTTTCTAGCAAGAGTCTGTATTGGTGTGTGTGTGTGTGTATGTGTGAGAGTTTTCTCTCTCTGTGTGTTTATATGTGTGTGCGTGAGTGTATGTGTGTGTGTATGAGTGTCTGAGTGTATGTGCGTGTGTATGTGTATGTGCGTGTGCGTGTGTGTGTGCGTGTGCGTGTGCGTGCGTGCGTGCGGCTACAAGTCTGCATATCATAGCTTGTTCTTTGTACTCTGTGTAGGGACGAGGAGTTTTATCAACCAGCACATTCACGATCTTGAAATGAAACACAAACATGAACTGAAAGCCAAGGATGAAAGAATTGCTGAACTTATGAAGGTGATGTATGCGAGAACAAGTTGAACATAGCGGTATATAGCTCCTTGGATTTGAGAAACTGATATATCACATATAGACGATCTCACCCGAGTGTGTTTTGATTTCGTTGTCATCCTACGAGTTGATAAAAGTAACGTAAATACAACTCTGTGCGGATACACTATTAGAATCATTGGCCACCAATACTAAGTATTGATTGGTTCAAGAAATATTCCTCAGGTTATTGTACAACCTACATTGTCTTAGTTAGGTTAGGTATAGTCTACACTGGCTGGGAACGAGTCTTCCGTTCATCTGATAACAGTTATAAATGTTGTTTCTCAAAGGAGAAATGGTTTTTTTCAGATATCGGATGATCAGAAAAAAGCACACGAAGCTGTTGAGAAGCAGAGAGAGGATCTGGAGAAGACTGTAGTAGAACGTGATGGACAACTTGAGGAACAGAGACAGAGACACGGAGAGGAAATACAGCTAGAGACAGAGAGACACATGGCAGAACTAGAACAGGAGACGGAGAGACACAGGGCAGAACTAGAACAGGAGACAGGGAGACACGGGGAAGAACTAGAACAGGAGACGGAGAGACACAGGGCAGAACTAGAACAGGAGACGGGGAGACACAGGGCAGAACTAGAACAGGAGACAGAGAGACACAGGGATGAAATTCACAAAGAGAAACAGCTGAGAGAGGATGGTAAATGTATTAATGCTACAGAATATATGGTGGCAAACATCGATGATAAAATAATATCTGATTCCTTGATTCCTCGTTGTACACACGACCTATATCTTATGACAATAACATAACTCTGTTTTAGCTGAAAGAACGTATGAGGACGACGTGATTCCACTCAGACAGAAGAAGGAAGAACTAACAAAGGTGTGTTCATGAACAGCTGCAAGACAGAGAGTACAGTTTAGGTTCTCCAAATTATACCTCAGATATCTTACTGTATTAACTGTGCTGTTCAGAAAGTAAATATGTGTTTGATTTCTGCTATCTATAAAATGTTGTCTTTATTCAAGCGTCCTGTTGCTTTTCAGTCTACCATTATCTAATATCGTAGAATTTATTTAATTAACACATATTATACATAGATGGATAGCGACACAATCTTACAAACATATATACTAGTAATTCCATGTCTTTAGATGGTGGAGAGACTTGAAGAATTAAATCAGGCCCTGACCCCGGATGTAGACCAGACTGGAGTGATGAACGAAGGGGAACAACTCTTGGTGGAAGCAGGTTAGCAGAAGATCCAATAGCACTGACAAATCTCTTAAGAACATGGCAATATGTTCATTATTATTACCATTAATATTCTGTTCTGAATTCACGATGTTATTTAGTTGCCTCCATTCTCATGAGCCTCTTATTTTGAGTTATACATTGTAACTTAACATATTGTCTTTCAGAAGGGAAGCCGACAGTGGTGGACGGATGTGCTCTTTCAAAGAGCTCCGAGTGCAACTCCAGTCAGTTGGTGCTCCTCCCTTGTCTGCACGCGGCGTGTTCTCCGTGTCTGGAGTGTCACGACAGCGAGGACATGACGTGTGTCTGTGGACAAGGGATCCAACTGAAGGAGGGGCCTCCAGATTTCGTTAGAATTAATGAGCAGGCGTTTGAGAAAAAGAGAAAAAGTGAACACATCTGCACTAACTGTAAAGAGAATCAAGCTTTGAACTACTGCTCAGATTGCAAACATGACTACTGCAACGAATGCCTAATCTATCACGATAAATTAATTAACAACCGGAAGCATTCGATGCATCCTCTAGACTCCAGCACAATGTCCATCGAGAAGTGGCTGAAGGAACCACCGTGTAAGGACCACCCTGACCATCCGGCCGACTTGTATGACACGGAGTGTAAGAGAGCGATCTGTACCGTGTGTGCCCATGAAGACCACAGACATGACAGCAATACGTCATTGAAGAAAGTAGCTGATGAAACAAATAAAACTCTAACTAAGGTGATAGAATCAGAAACCACCAAGCTCGTTGCCATCAAGGATCATATAGTTACGGTTGCTAGACATGGGGAGGAACTCGGGAAGATGGACACAGATCTCAGGAAAACAGTCATCGAGCTCCGCAATAATCTTACGACCAGGATCCTACATCGCCAGAAAGAACTCCAGGATCAGATAAGTCAGAGTACAGATGTACCCACGGTCACAAACCAAATGAAGATGAACAAGCTGAAACTAGCCGAGGCATCAGTCACATCAACCATCGACTACATCCACAGAACCCTGAAGTCCACAACACAGGCAGAGCTGGTCGCTGTCAGTGATGCGATACAAAGGAAGTCAGCTGAGGACCAGGAGATAGAACTTCCCCCAGAGGACACCAGAGACACCAGGATCAGGGTGTCCATACAGGGACAGAGGGCGCTACAGGAACTCATTGACACATTTGGATGTCTCTACACATCTCTGGCTGACGAGGAACGTGGAGATACACAGCCCACTGTGGCAGGTTCGTTCATATAATCCATACAATAAATCTGCAGTTGAAATGCATGTTGCGAATAGAAAGTAAAGATACATCTAGATTACTTACCCATTATACTATATCAGATCTAAACTACTTGCATTCTCATAGCGGTAATCGGCTCTTGGTTTATCCCTGATACAGATCTCAGCTGTGACAACCACTGCTTAAAGAAAGCGTTAAAAAACAGCAGTCTTGCAGCTGAAGCAGCCAAACGGGAAACAGAAGCTAAAAACCAGAAACTGCAGAAAGCACTGGGTGAGAGACCTTTACCTTTATACACATCACGTGACCTAGAATCATAACATTCACATAATCACTGTTACCACAAGAACGTATTGTTTACGTTGCAGTTAGGTATAGTTATACTTAGGCATTGTTTGTTTAACCCAACAATACACACATTTAGTGAGGCCCATCCATTTAAGCTCAAAATTACATTTCTTGGTGATTTTAATGTTGTGTAATACAGTTATTAATGGAAGTTGGATACTGATATTCCTGGTATCTACTAAGAGTTGTCCTGCCCCAATTAGTTCTGAAAATTCCAAGCATGTGGTCATTGTAGTTTTTTAGTTATCGCGCACTGAAAATGCTCCAATGGCAGTTTTCATCAGTGTCCGGACCACCAAATTGAAATAATGACTGTAGCAATGAGCATTTCAGTTAAACAGGTTAACATTTCAACATTTATTTTGATGAAATTATATTATATAAGGTCTACAAACCAGATAATAAGAAATTGACATACCCACATTTTGAAATATTGACACTAAATGACAGTAGCACTTGTCTGTCCTTAAAGTGTGTTTGCCAACTTTTACTCAAATTTGCCAGCATAATTCACTTTTTCTGAAAATCCGACTAGTCTATTATGTGAACGTCATAGAGACCCACTCGCTTCATATCCCAATGAAGTCAAGTCGGTCCTGACGTAATTCCTTTGTTC